>CM074720.1:497634003-497849003 GCA_037306005.1 Rhinophrynus dorsalis
AGAGGAGAGCTGGGGGTCATGGCTGATTCAGTTGCCCTTCATCCTAGTAATTGGTTGGCCTCCATTGCATTAGTCTTTAGGAACTCTTTTTACAGAATCTGGGTTACCTGTTGAGACTTTCCATGTCTTCGGTCACCGGGACTGATTGCTTGTTTTACATCACTGTCACATTTCCAGCGCTTTGACATTCCATGGTTATCTTGTTATGCTTTCCTTTGTGGCTCTCATAATATTATTAATCTTTATTTTCCTGCAGGTCCTGGGGCTGTGCTCACAGTCAGTCCTTTCCCATGAGTCTCCTGGATTTTACCTCGGGTCCCGTCTGATTTGACAGGGGATCAGTTTGACTGTGCATTGCGGGTTGCAGGGGAGGGACATTGTTTGAATCCAGGGTGATGTGGGGGGGATGTATGCTGCCTGGAGGGACCTTATATCTGTGGTAATTACTTACTGGATGACCACTTGGGGATGGGCTGGGGTTGGGCGGGACACTCGTTGCGCCCATTAGGACGTGCGGGTGGGCCGGGCCTTATCCCTCCCTTTCCTTGCTGGTTCTGGGATTTATTATTTAATTTGAAGGGGCAGTTTGGGATATCTCGCATTTTGAACGGTGATATACCCCTTGATCCTTTGTTCTTTGATCCTTCTCCATCCCTTATACTTCTTATTATCTCCTATTATCACACCAACAGGTTATGTTTCCTATTCCCTGTCTGGCTTTCTCCAAGGATTGGCTGCGGTATTGCTCCAGGGTCCCATGGGCTGCCTTGGATATGGTCAGATGGTGGATTCCTTTTTCGAAGTTTGGTTCTCTGGACTTGAGGATCAAGAATTGGTATTTGGGTGGGGTTCATTTTATTTTACTATGTAAAGTTATGGTGGGGGTCACGCCTCTGGATGGGATGACCTAGGGCCGTCCTGCCCCGCTACCCTTCTTTTTTGTAGAGCTAGTGCCTCCTTGCTGGGAGAGGTGTTGGTTCATTTTACCTATGCACATCCTGTCTGGTTTTTCTTTCACTGGTTGCCTCCATGACAGATTCTACACATCGTAATATATTGATCCCTCATTCTCTTTGTTTTATGTCCTGGAATGTTGGGGGCATACATAGCCCTGCAAAACGAAAACAAATTCTGGGCCACTTACGTCACTTACATTCTCAAGTTGCCCTACTACAGGAAACTCATCTTACAGATGGAGAGCATGCTAAACTCCGTAGGGAGTGGGTAGGGCATTGTATTGCATCTTCCTACTCAAGTAAAAGGCGTGGCTTGGCCATTCTTGTTCATAAATCTCTTGACTTTGTGTCTCTGCAGATTGTTCGCTATCCCGATGGACATTTTTTATTGGTGCACTGTGAGATTGACCACAAGCCTTTTTTGATTTGTAATGTTTACGCTCCCAATGATCCTACCTATTCATTTTTTGCTTCTATCCTTCCACATTTATTGCCACACACTCCAGGTAATATCTTGCTTGGTGGGGACTTCAACATCATTTAAAATCAAAGGCTGGACAGAAGCAGACATCCTATTGTTTCTGGGGCTTCTTCATTTAACCCTCTGCAGTGTTTCATGAATCAAATCCCCCTTACTGACATTTGGCGTCATCTTCATCCTACTGACAGATAGTATAGCTTCTTTTTATTATTATTATTATTATTATTATTATATTATTTTATTATTATTATTCATTGTTATCTCTATTTATTACATATGCTCCCGTTATATCTATCTGCACTTGATATTCAGTCGCTTAACCGCCGCTTTCAAGGGTTTATTTGGGGTGGTAGGAGTCCCAAATTGAGCTTGGCTAAATTGACCCAGCCTAAAAAATCTGGAGGGTTTAATTTTCCACATCTACGATTTTACAATGTAGTGTGCCTTCTTCGATATGCGAAGGACTGGTTGGACGGTACTTCGGTTTATACTGATTCAGATAGGGACCAATGTTTTTGTCCATCACTTAGACTTCCCTATGTTTTACATGCACCTCTATCTGCCCTTCCCTCACTTTGTGCTACTAATCCTTTGTTGATATCAACCATAAAGGGTTGGCAGTACATTAGATATCATCTCTTTAAATCCCGTTCGGTTTCAGTTTTTTTACCTTTCCTCCGCAATCCGTCTTTCCAGGGTGGACTGGCAGACTCTCAATTTCTCTGCTGGGCATCACATCGGTGAGTCATCTATTGGACCTTTTAACTCAACTTGCATATTCCTTTCCGGATTTAAAAGCGAAATATACCCTATCTTCAAATCATCTTTTTGCCTTCCTGCAAGCTAAACACTATGTTCAATCTTTTTTCCCCACACTCACCGCATTGGCCTCAATGTATATTTCAAACAGTATTGAGAAATCATATTGGAAGAATTAGTGACTCAGAATAAATGAATCATGTAATTAGTGAAAAAACAATGATAAATGAAAACCAACTCAATCGAATGGTGCATAAAGTAGTGAAAAATACTATAGTATCAAATTATATGAATAGAAAACAGCAGAAAAAATAAATAAATAAATGTATGAAAGGGCAAGCATCCAATGTAATCTTGTAAATAGAAACAATTTAAGCGTCCAATGTCGAAGCAAAGGAGGTCAAGGAGATAACCAAAGTTCCAAAATACACTTCAATGCCACCATAACAACAAAATCCGTTAATTTAATTTGGTAGGCAGTCAACTGAGAAGAAGCGTCATATATCCCAAGAAGAAAGGCTGGAGAAGTAAAATCAATGGGAAAACCAATTTTTGTCGTGACATAAAAGAATACCTTGGGCCAGAAAGAGTATACATGTGGACAGGAGTATAACATGTGGCGCAACGTTGCTCCAGGGGACTGACATTTAGAACTAGAGGAAACCGGGCTGAGGCCAATGCGGTGAGCCACTAAGGGAGTCACATAGACCCTATGCAGTATTCTGTAAGAAAGGTCGTGAAAGTAAGTTGATGGGGAACATCGTAATCGGGCAGAAAGCTAGATTCCAACATGTCTACTGTCAACGTAGGTATATCAACTAGCCAACCTGATGATCGTAACGGATTTTTCTCCCTATGAGCCATAGAAAAGATAATCCTATAGATACGGGAAGTTTTGAAAGACACTGACGATAGTTTCTTAAGTAAACAATCCAATGGATTATCTATAAATTGGAGAGACAGCGTGGGTAAAAAAGATTGAACATAGTGTTTAGCTTGCAGGAAGGCAAAAAGAAGATTTGAAGGTAGGGTATATTTCGCTTTTAAATCCGGAAAGGAATATACAAGCTGAGTTAAAGGGACCAATAGATGACCCACCGATGTGATACCCCTAGAAGCCCAGCAGAGAAATTGAGAGTCTGCCAGTCCACCCTGGAAAGAGGGATTGCGGAGGAAAGGTAAAAAAACTGAAACCGAATGGGATTTAAAGAGATGATATCTAATGTACTGCCAACCCTTCATTGTTATGTCCTATGTGCCTTTGTATTACGATGATGTTTACATTTGTATTTTGAAATTTAATAAAAAAGTTTATCAAAAAAAAAAAAAATTTTCACTTAAAAGCAACTTAAAAAACATTTGGCAAATGTACAAAGAGGATTTTTTGAGTATCACAAATGGTGATGATCCGCCTTATGCTTTTTGTGGGACAACTCCCATTTAGTCATAGACCTGAATCATAACCAAAAATTATCAGCTTTTAATAGGGACATTGGGTCAGAAAAACACCAAACCCTGGGTGCACAGCATTGACCAGCTGGGGAAAGGAACTTTAATTAACTCTAAAACCCACAGTCGCTCAATCAACGATGAGCTATTATCACGCTCGGCTATGAATATTTGTATTTTTTCTTCATACAATGTCCCCAAATAGTCAAAAAAATCATTCACATACATAAAAATGTGCCCAATCAATAAACATCAAAAAAGATACAAAGTGATCCTATTGAGAATCAAAATAATTAAGCATAAGTATTATTAATAGAAAAAAGTATATTTCAAACAGTATTGAGAGTTCATATTGGAAGAATTAGTGACTCAGAATAAATGAATCATGTAATTAGTGAAAAATAAAACAATGATGAATGAAAACCAACTCAAAAATCGAATGGTGCATAAAGTAGTGAAAATACTATAGTATCAAATTATATGAATAGAAAACAGCAGAAAAAATAAATGCATAAATGTATGAAAAAAACTGATATCCTGTGAGATAAACAGATACAAAATAAAACATTGCAGTATATCTAAATTTTGATTAGACACTAAGGGGTTACTCTGTCAGTGGATTCAACGTTGAACAAACAGTGAGACATCATGCTCAGAGTTTAACCCATGTGGTATCTTTGTATCTAAGTAAGGGATCCACTTTACTTCAGTCTTACCAAATTGGAGCAAAATGTCTTCTCCTCTCTCTGACAAGAAAACCCTCGTTATGCCTTGAAAAACAAATTTGCTCAAATCAGCATCATTACAATCATAAAAATGTTTGGCTATGGGCTTACTCAGGTCTTTATTATTAATTGACAGAATGTGCTCCCATATTCTGTCTTTAAAGGGATAGTAATACCTAAAATGAAAAAAAAATATGTTGTAGGGTTAATCCCCCTGAGTAAAACAAGAGTACTCCCACTGCTGAAAGGTGTTTTATTCAAAAGTTATTAATTTTCAAAGTTGAATTTTTTAGGTGCAAAATCACAGTGGCCTGAAATTGTACAGTGGCGCTGTTGCTACACGATCCTATGGAGATTTATGGTCCTGAGACCAGAGCTGTCCATAGGATCGTGTAGCAACAGCGCCACTGTACAATTTCAGGCCACTGTGATATTGCACCTAAAAAATTCAACTTTGAAAATTAATAACTTTTGAATGAAACATCTTTCAGCAGTGGGAGTACTCTTGTTTTACTCAGGGGGATAAACCCTACAACATATTTTTTTTTACATTTTAGGTATTACTATCCCTTTAAGGGCTCTGGATATACATCCAACATACTGTTAATAACAGTGGAGACAAATAATTAAACAAACTACATTTGTAGTTCTGCAGTTAGTGTACTGTTTCCTTTTATATACTGTGTTTGTTTTTGAACTACAAAATTCAATAGAGCTTTGTACATAACATAACAAACACATCATCTTCTTCCACATCTGAACATACCAATAGTATTGAGCCATGTAGCAGTGTTTCTCTTACACCACTATGGAACAAACTTGGTGAAAGTCTGGTACCTAGGGTAGGGGCTTTCTTCACTATAAATTTGCATCCACTCTCCAATGCTGAAGTTAGTTTTACATCACCTTGAAGTATCGGAAGATATCTGTTAATGATATTCTTAATTTGACCATAATCTGTACTGTACTCCGGGGTGACATGACCTGGCATGCAAAAGGGAATTGCCAGCACAAGACTTCCTATACACTGATATATTGATCTTATCAGTTGCAAAAGTTAATCTAAGATCCAAAAAAGACAATTTCAGTTTTCTGAAATTCGTAAGTAAAAATCAAATTCAGTTTGCGCCCAATCTGGTGCTGACCTGTGCCTCTGTCTGACTATTCTCTTGCCTTCTCCCTGTGTATAGCGGACACCCAATCTGGTGCAGACCAGTGGCTTTGGCTGATTATCTGATCTATGTATGACCCGGCTTGTCTGACCGTTCAACCTGGTGCTGACCTGTGGCTCTGTCGGACTATTCTCTTGCTTACTCCCTGTACTTAGTCGACACCCAATGTGGTGTGGACCTGTGGCTCTGGTTAAGACTTGCCTTCCTGTTTCACAGAGTGAGACTGGGTTTTCTCCCCATTGCATTCCTTAGCGGAGTTTTCATTCATTAGGCTGATGGCAGGCCTGCGTCAGTTTTATCTCCCTACTCTCTACCACCTCTGGGGGATTCCTCGGCCTACCCATTGACTGCAGGCGTGAGTCAGTTTGTTTCTTGCTGAGTTTCCTGCTTACTTTCCCGTATTCAGGGACTACAGGGGTGTGTGCCTGTCTCTGGTAGATGCTCTCTCCATTAGGCAGATTTCTATTTCTGATAGAGTTGCAGACCTATAGTGGGACCTCTGCTTCCTCTCCATGTTACTTCATACTTGTTGTTGCTATTACTGTGATTACTCTTGTTGTTATCATTTTGTTATTTTTTACTATACCGTTCTGACTCCTGAATTGTATTTGGCTGATCGTGACGACATTCTTGTTTCTTAAAGGGATAGTAATACTTCGTTTTAACTTTATTTTATTTTGTAGGCATTAAAAAAACATGAATAATGATATAAGTCTTATCTCCCAAACCTTTATGGTTTAAGAGATATTCACAAGCAAAGTGTCCCCCTCCCGCCCCTTTTACTGATGTAACACTTTTCAGCCAGGGCAGAAGGGAGCTGCCCAGGTAGACTGCAAAGAGGGACAGTCTTCAATTAAGATAACGGAAAAACCTGAAAAGCTTGTCAAGGGGGGCAGGGATTTCATTGTTTTCAAAGGAATAAGAGTGTCCCCTTCTGTTATCTGTCCAGTCTATGGACTGCATTCCACATCTGAGAAGAGATTGTTTACAGTAGGTAAAAAGGGCGGGAGGGGGAAACTTTGCTTGTGAATATCTCATAAACCATAAAGGTTTGAGAGATAAGACTTATATCATTCTTCATGTTTTTTTAATGCCTACAAAATAAAATAAAGTTAAAACGAAGTATTACTATCCCTTTAACTAAGGACGTATCATATGGCAAGTGAGTTTGGGATCATTTTCTCTCAACAGGCTTTCATAATCATGCAAGCTACAGTGATCAGAAAAAACATGTGTGTGACCACTATCAACACTCTCAATAATGCCAGATTCTGGCAAGTCTTCTTTAAGTAAGAAACTTTAGGAGTTTGTGAATGTTTATTTACAAGCTCCTAGTACTGAGGTTAAATAGCTACACTGGGGGCTCCAATCATGTTTTAGAATTTCTTGAGAACATTACAGTAACAGGAAATTTATCATGGGGATCTGTGGATGTGATTTCACTCTACTCTAGTATCCTACATGATGAGGGACTTCGAGCCATACCATAACATCTTGAGAGTTATGTGGAATTAAAACAGTTCCTTCTTGATTCCATTCAATATCTTCTCCAACATAACTTTTTTAAATATGAAGGTACTTTTTATTTGCAGACACAAGGCACCTCAATGGGAGCAAAATTCCCACCATCATATGCAAATCAGTATATGGGCTGGTATGAAAAAATATACATCTATGGGGCCTCTAATGAGTACCGTCATTGAATAAATGTATATAAGAGGTATATTGATGATCTCTTGTTTATCTGGAAGGGGACACAAGACAACATTAAAAAATTTGTGGATTACATGGATGGTAATCAACTGAATCTGATTTTTATTTATGAATTTCAGAAGACGGAGATTGCCTTTTTGGATTTCAAATTAACTTTTGCAACTGATAAGATCAATACATCAGTGTATATGAAGTCTTCTGCTGGCAATTCCCTTTTGCATGCCAGAGCATGTAATTCCTGGAATGTTATTAGGGGAGTTCCAGTGGGACAGTTTCTGCGTACATGCAGGAACTGTTCCACAGAAATGGAATTCCATTCACAATTTAAACTATTGACTGAGAGATTTTTACAAAGAGAATATTCCAGAGGTGTTGTTGAGAGATTCTATCAGAGCGCTCTGAAGAGAGATAGGGCAGAATTAATTAAAACTAAACGGATTGAGAACCTTCAATCCAGTGGGGATTTGTGTTTTATAACAGAGTACAGAACAAATTATGTTCACATTAGAACAACATTATCTAATATCTGTGGATTCTTCAAGGTACTGTACAAGTAACTTAAGCATTTGAGAGAGGATGCAAATTTATATTGAAGAAAGCCCCTACCCTAGGTACCAGACTTCTGTAGTGGTAAGAGAAACACTGCTACATGGCTCAATACTATTGGTATGTTCAGATGTGGAAGAAGAAGATGTGTATGTTATGTTATGTTATGTACAAAGCTCTATTCAATTTTGTAGTTCAAAAACAAACACAGTAGATAAAATGAAACAGTACACTAACTGCAGAACTACAAATGTAGTTTATTTAATTATTTGTCTCCACTGTTATAAACAATATGTTGGATGTACACCCAGAGCCCTTAAAGACAGAATATGGGAGCACATTCTGTCAATTAATAATAAAGACCTGAGTAAGCCCATAGCCAAACATTTTTATGATTGTAATGATGCTGATTTGAGCAAATTTGTTTTTCAAGGCATAGAGAGGATTTTCCGAGTCAGAGAGAGGAGGAGACATTTTGCTCCAACTGGATAAGACTGAAGTAAAGTGGATCCTGTACTTAGATACAAAGATACCACATGGATTAAACCCTGAGCATGATGTCTCACTGGTTGTTCAACGTTGAATCCACAGACAGAGTAACCCCTTAGTGTCTAATCAAAATTTAGATATATCGCAATGTTTTATTTTGTATCTGTTTATCTCACAGGATATCAGTTTTTTTTCATACATTTATGTATTTATTTTTTCTGCTGTTTTCTATTCATATAATTTGATACTATAGTATTTTTCACTACAGGAATAGTGCCCACCTAGCCTGGCGGGAGGACAGCCTTTTTGCTTCTGAGAGATAAGTCAAATTTTTATGGTCAGTTAGGATTAACACCGGGGTTCTGGTGCCCTCCAGTAGGTGACTCCATTCTTTTAATGCGAGAATAATAGCCAGAAGTTCTCTGTCTCCAATTTCATAATGGCTTTGGGCAGTAGAGAGTTTTTTAGAAAAGAACCCACAAGGTCTCAAGGTGCCACCTCCCACAGGACACTGGGAAAGTACTGCCCCTACCCTGACTTCAGAGGCATCGACCTCCAAGGTAAATGGCAGGGTGGGATTGGGGTGGGACAGTATAGGAGCAGATGCAAAAGCAGATTTCAGAGTCTCAAAAGCGTTTTCAGCTGCCTCGGACCATTGAGAGGGATTAGCGCCCTTATGCGTGAGGTCAGACAGAGGTTTAACGATAGTGGAAAAGTTCTGGATAAATTTCCCATAATAATTGGCAAAGCCCAAAAAGCGCTGGATAGCTTTTAATCCTTTGGGGTGAGGCCATTGTAGGACTGCTCCTTGTCCATGGTAATGCCATCCTTTGAAATCACGAACCCCAGAAAGGGTACTTTGGACCTGTGAAACTCGCATTTTTCTGATTTACAGAACAGTTTATTTTTGCGTAAGCGAAGCAAAACCTCAGACACATCCTTGATGTGCTGGGTTAGGTTAGCAGAGTGAATCAATATATCATCGAGGTATACGACCACACAAGACTGAAGCATGTCACGGAGGATGTCATTGATGAACTCTTGAAATACCGCAGGTGCATCACATAGACCAAATGGCATCACTAGATATTCATAATGCCCTGACCTGCTATTAAATGATGTCTTCCACTCATCCCCAGCCTTAATTCTGATCAGGTTATAACCGGCCCACAGATCAAATTTCATAAAAATGGAAGAGCCTTTCAACCTGTCAAATAACTCCGTAATAAGTGGTATGGGGCAGGCATTCTTAGACATGAGCTTATTCAGTCCACGGTAATCAATACATGGTCTTAGTTCGCCACTTTTCTTTTTCACAAAGAAGAAACCGGCACCAGCCTGGGAGGTAGACTTGCGTATGATTCCTCTTTTGAGGGCGTCCTCAATGTAGTCCTCCATAGCCTTGTTTGGGTACATGCGACCCCTGGGATGCACCACACCCGGAGGCAAATCAATAGCGCAATCATACGGTCTGTGCTGAGGCAATGCGCTAGCCTCTCCCTTACTGAATACATCACTGAATTCACGATATTCAGCTGGCACGGAGGGAGAGGTACATAAAATCTTGACAGGATGCGACAAACAGTTTTTTGTACAGTATTCAGACCATGATCTGACCTCACATCTCTGCCAGTCAAACTGGGGATTATGTGATAGCAGCCATGGGAACCCCAGAATGACCGCATGGTGAGGGGAATGAATTATTTGGAAATGTAATTCCTCCTTGTGGAGAGCCCCAATAGACATAATAATAGGAATCGTTTCCATAGTGATAAATGCAGGTTCCAAAGGTCTACCATCAATAGCTTCAATGGCTAAGGGAGTGTCCCTTTTGACCAAAGGAATTTTGTGCAATTCGGCAAAAGAGCAATCCATGAAGTACCCGGCTGCACCAGAGTCTACAAGGGCCATCACCTCCACAGGCTAATCAGCCCAGGAAAATACCACCTGGATGGTGGGCTTCTGTGTACTTGAGTCTAGGGACTGCTGTAACCTAGGGCCTGTCCCCCAAGGTACCCTAGGTGTGTCCGTTTCCCAGCCGTACCGGACATGTGCGTAATAAGTGCCCAGCTTTGCCACAATATAAGCATAGACCCTGATTTTTACGGTGCGCCCGTTCCTCCTTTGTGAGTCTGGTGAACCCGAGCTGCATTGGTTCACTAGGTTCGGGTGAACGTTCAGGAGGAATGGGAGGCGAGGGTGGGTTTAAAAGACTGCCATGCCCATAACTTCTGGATCTCGCCCTTTTAGCTATGCGTCTTTCACGAATGCGGGAGTCAATAAGCATGACATAATCAATGTATTCATCCAAGTCACTGGGTACATCTCTGCCAGATATTTCATCTTTGATGGAGTCAGACAACCCTTGAGCAAAAGCTGCCACTAATGCCTCGTTATTCCATCCCACCTCTGCTGTCAATGTCTGAAATTCTATGGCATAATCACCCAAGGTACGGTCACGCTGTTGTATCTCCATCAACCTTTTGACAGCAGAGGCAGCTCTACCAAGAACCTCAAACACTCTGCGGAACTTTCTTACGAACTCACTGAAATTCTGAGTGCAGGGTTTGGCATTTTCCCACAGGGGATTAGCCCATGCCAGAGCTTTGCCCGTTTTGCCGACCTTGCTCCGGTCGTTAGGAAAAGCATGAGGCGTCAGTTCCAAGAATATCTCTAATTGATAAATAAACCCCCTGCATAGGGTAGGTTCGCCATCATATCTCAATGGTAACAGCGGCGCCGCCTTTAGGCCTCTGGAAGGTGCAGCAGGAACCACAGAATGGTTGTCTGGTGTCGAAACTGGGGGGACCACTGGATTCTGATTAGGTTTGTCAAGGTGTACCATACGCTCAAGTAATGTCTGTAAGGCCGGTGCCAACTGGTCCAAGCGCTGCTCATGAACATCCATCCTCCAATGGATGTTTTGTGTATTACCTTCACCTTTGCTGTCTGAGGTCATGGCCCTTTCGTACTGTAACGGTTTAGTGAGACACTCAGACCAGTAGGTTAGAAAAAAACACAGTTTTATTAAAAGACAAGAAAGGCTGCCCTCTATAGGCAGTACAGAATGACTGGAAATAGACAAGGAAGTACAGATGCCCTCTCAGGCCCAGTATACAGGGAAATTAATATATACTGTCACAGGACAGGCATAAGCTACCATAGAGGGTACACAAGGGCTAAAGTTAATAGAAATCAATCAGTCTCTGTTGTGGTGTGTTTGACACACCCATAAGATGGTAAAGGAGCGATATTGTGGTGCTAGATGTGAGAGCCCCAGTAAATAGTGCAGGACAGAGACTACTGCTTAGGCTGAGCAGGGAACTGAGCCCAAAATACTCTGCAAGAGCTAGCACACGTTGAGCCGTGAGCACCCGACCAGTGCTGTAAGCATAGATATTTGCACTGCAAGAGCTTAGGAGCTTGGAGCCACTAGCACCCAACCGTGCATTAACGGAGAACAAGTGCACTGCAAGAGCTGAGATGTTAAGAGCCAATAGCACCCAACCGGTGCGTTAACGGAGACCAAGTGCACTGCAAGAGTTGAGATGTTAAGAGCCAATAGCACCAAACCGGTGCATTAACGGAGACCAAATACACTGCGAGAGCTGAGGAGTATAGAGCCAATAGCACCCAGCCGGTGCTGTAACGGAGACCAACTACACTGCAAGAGCTGAGGTGTATAGAGCCAATAGCACCCAACCGGTGCTGTAACGGAGACCAACTACACTGCAAGAGCTGAGGTGTATGGAGCCAATAGCACCCAACCGGTGCCGTAACGAGACCACTGCGCACAGCAAGTGTTAACTGATGCGCAATGTTAATCAGAGGCCACCATGCTCTGCAAGTGTTAACGGGATGCTCTTTGTAACGGAGACAACAATGCTCTGCAAGTGTAAGCGGAAGGCTCAGGGTTAACGGAGGCAACGGTGCTCTGCAAGTGTGAACAGAAGGCTCAATGTAACTGAGGTAACAATGCTCTGCAAGTGTTAATGGAGGCTCAGTGAACGGAGGCAACAGTGCTCTGCAAGTGCAAACGGAAGGCTCACTGAAACTGGGACCACTGTGCTCTGCAAGTGTTAACGGAGGCTCAGTGTAACGGAGGCAACAGTGCTCAGCAACAGTAAACGGGAAGGCCCAGTGAATCGGAGATAACAACTCTGTCAGCCCTGAGATCAGCACAGCGGAAGTCAGAATGTCACCCAAGCGACACAGGATCAGGATCTCAGCAGGAACACAGGCAGGGTCGTCAACGTAGCCGGGTCAGGTCACGGAGCAGAAACGTCAGCCAGGCCAGGTCAAATCACGAAGCAGAATCATCAGACTAGCTGGGTCAGATCACGGAGCAGGAACATCAGCCAGGCCGGGTCGAATCACGGAGCAGGAACCAAGGAGCGTAGTCAGACGGGCCAAGTCGGTACACAGGAACACAGTAACACAGCTACACAGTAACACTGGCACAGGAACACCACGAAAGGGCACCTGACAGGTGCCAAAGGCCCGGTATAAAAAGGCCATACTGGGCGGGCCAAACAAGCTCAGCCAATGGGAGCGCACCACAGCAAAGAGTGACAGCAAGGATCACGGGAACTGTGATAGTAACCCCCTCTCAAAGACCCCTTCTCCTAGCAGAGGGTCTAGGTTTCTGGGGGTATTTAGAGTGGAAATTGCACAACAATCTAGGAGCATGAAGGTCCTTCTGATTGACCCAAGAATGTTCTTCAGGGCCATAGCCCTTCCAATGGACCAAATATTGCAATTTCCCTCTAAACCTCCTAGCAAAAGCAAAGAGTGACAGCAAGGATCACGGGAACCCTGATATTACAGGAGTCATTTATTCTGAGTCACTAATTCTTCCAATATGAATTCTCAATACTGTTCGAAATATACTTTTTTGTATTAATAATACTTATGCTTAATTCTTTTGATTCGCAGTACGATATCACTTTATATATTTTTTGATGTTTATTGATTGGGCACATTTTTATGTATGTGAATGATTTTTATGTCTATTTGGGGACATTGTATGAAGAAAAATACAAATATTCATAGCCGAGCATTATTACAGCTCATTGTTGATTGAGAGACTGTGGGTTTTGGATTTAATTAACCCCTTCATGACAGGGGTTTTTTTCCCCATTATAGTGAATGACTTCCTGGACTTACCAGGTAAGTCATCTGTCACTAAGGGGTTAAAGTTCCTTTCTCCAGCTGGTCAATGCTGTGCGCCCTGGGTTTGGTGGTTTTCCGACACAATGTCCCTATAAAAGATGATAGTTTTTGATTAGGATTCAGGCCTATGACTAAGTGGGAGTTGTCCCACAAAACTCGTAAGGCGGATCTTCACCATTGATACTTTGTGATACTCAAAAAATCCTCTTTGTACATTTGCCAAATGCTTTTAAAGTTGCTTATAACAAAGTGGAATTTTAATCGGATGGAAGTTTCCTGATTGATCTATGATGTTCTGGGAAATTCTGTGCAGCTCTCCCTTCCTGTGTCTTCTTACAACCTGATGAAGTCAAACTGACTAAGTCTCAGAGTTCTCACCTTAATCACCTTTCTTAGCGACGCAAAGCTTTTCATTCCGCTCTATTGAAAGTTGAAGCTTGTGCCCACGATGTTATCTGGTTTCCTTGGGTACTGTTTCACACCATCATAAACTCCTTTTCATACCCCTCTGCCTTCCTTTCTTATTCCTCATTTCCCTCTTTTTTTCTTTTTTTTTCTTTCCTTCCCCATCTCAGTTCTATTTCTGGGGTTTGTCCCAAAGGTATAATTAATACTGGTATATAGTAGCATGTTTTTATAGATGGCCAGGTGATAAATGTAGGGGTTAATTCTGCCTTGTCAATGCCCTGCTGTGGTTTAGACCTGCCCTGGTTTTGACTACGCCCTCTGTCTTCTTCCCTTGCCCCCCCCCCTCTGCGGGGAAGGGCAGCTAGGCCCGATACCTCTCTGTTTTACCGAACTCCTTAGCACTCCAGTCTTTTTTCCCTTTTCTTTAACCTCTTGTCAATATTTTTCTTTCTATTCCTCTCTCATTTCCCCCATTTCTATCTCTCCCCACTTACTTACTGATGCCCGTTTGAAGGCTACTCTCAGTGGTATTGCTATTGCTCACCCACAAGAAAAGTTAACTGCATTTAGCTTTATCCTGGATACATACACAAGAGTTTCTTGTGCTATTATGCTATTGTCATACTTTGCAATTTGTTGTAACTGTGTAGATAATGTTTGTTCTTCTAATCTATGCTAGTATGTACCTGTTCATAATGCTACATAATGCTGCAATAATGGAATTTTTGTTATTCAGTTCTCTGAAATTGTCACTATTGTAAAGTCTTTAATAAAATCTTTTTGGACCTCACCCAAAAAAGTGACATAGTGCATATTAAATTAAGATGGAAAAAGACACAAGTCTATCAAGTTCAACCTTTGCCTCATAACCTAAAGAAATGGGAACTACACAAACCTTTGTGCCACCAAGTAAGTCAGTGTGAGTTATTCCTTAAATCATCATTTTCTGGAAATATGTGTGCACAGACGTCTACGGTTAATAATTCAGTTGGCTACATTTCTTCATTTCTTTAGTCGTTACAACCATTTTAATACACATAAGTTATATTAGAAAAATGAATAAAAATAAAAAACTGTAGTTGACATAGTTTTGTTTTTCTGGCACCCCCTAAAATAAACCAGATTGTACAATGGGTGCTGTTTTTCTCAGAAGAGCAGACTATAGTGAATACTGTAGGAAATGTCATGGATTTTAAATATTTCCGTATTTTTTCCTTTAGTCATGCATGCAGGCAAAACTGTGCATATTTGTTATCATTATAGTAGGTAGATGCTAGGATTTTAATAATTAATCAACACAATCAACATAAACATTTGTGATATATAATGTTAACAAAAATTTTTTTTTAGACTTCTTTTGGATCAACAGTGGTAAACAAGAAATGAAAAAGGGTTGATCACAAGTCTTTTTTTTTTCAACCTAAACTACTATGTAACTATAGCTTGTCACAAAATCTACAATATACCATAAAAAAGGCAAATCTGAAATTTACCAATGAGACATACCTAAAAATGTGTCCAGCTTATATGGTACAGAAAATTCTCAAAGCCTCTGACACTGAAAGGCTTTAGGTACAACTGTAGGTGCTTGTGTCCCCCTACCTCATCTTTTGATAATGGGGGGGGGCATTATCTCATTCATATCTATCTCTCTACAGCTAAAGAGCATTGTAAATATACTTATCACTTGGAGATGTTCAATTCCATGATGCTTTGTGTATGGACAATTTCAGAGTGATCCCTTATCAGTTTCTAATAAGTTGGTGGAAGTGAAGGGAAAGGGCTACTTATAGTGGGGAAGGGGCTATGATTTACATTGTGTCAACACAATTAGGTGTTTGTTGTTGTTTTGCCACCACTGAGTATATCAATACATATCGCTTCTTTAAAAATATTTCATTGCAGCTGGCAGACAGACTGAAGGTTAAAAGACATCCTACAGTATGTGCTACGACCGTGTTTTGGCCTCCTTGAGATGATTCAACTCCTTTCATTCAAGAGATATCTCTGTATTTCAAAATAATGCGTTGGGGATGTTCCCAGAATCCACTGGGTTCAATATGTATGGAATGCTGATACTTCAAAAAGCATCAGGCTGATATGAGTAAGTGATAACAGGGAGAACAATTAAGTCTTTATTTAAAATCTACAGTATCATCAGTTAACAAAATAATATCATAATATGTTAAAAGTTCTTTGAAAATATCTAGAATTTAACAATAATTTGTCATCATTCCCTAAACTTCAGTATCATATTTTCATATGCCATTTATAAATCATTTGCTTTATATGCTACTGCGTTGTAGTGAATTAATGCTTTCAACTATAAATATTCAGTTACCAGAGTAGGATTTTTCAATTATCTTGAAAGACCCCTTTGAACTTGATTTATACATTTCCTTCACATTGTATAATGAAGGTTCATTATTGAAACATAACTAGTGAACATATAATATACCATTATTAAAGCTGCATATAACTTTTAATGCATATAAATTGTGACCTTTACAGCCTTATACAAGCATCACACAAATAATTTATGAAATGTTATATCTTTACTGGGAAAGAGATCAACATTGCTATCTTCTACATTCATCATTAACTTCCTTTTTATTTCATGGAGCTTAAAAAATTATAAAACATTGATTTAATCTAAGTAAAATATATTGTAAATCTGTGCGATTGATGCAAAAAATAATAAATATGTTTTTATACGCTCACCGGAACCTTGTTGATGGCTAGCTGGTTAGGCAACTAGTTTCATAGTGATGAAACACAGGAGGTTGAAAGGGCATCTTTGGGTAAATTCATGCGCATGCATTTCAGAACCATGCTTTGCTGTATAAGCTATGAAAACAGCAAACATAAGCTACTCTCATTTGCATGTTGCTGCATGGATTTCAGCGAATGCAATTGAAACATTGTATGCCTTGGATTATTTGATGGAGAATAGTTTTTGAACCATTACTGTCTGCCATATAATAAACCGAAATTCCATTAAAACTGCATTTTTGCTATAAGATACATTATTAAAATATTATATTGATTAAGCATGTGAGTTTCTTAGAACTGAATGGAATTTCAACCACTGACATTAATAAAGATGGGTGTTCCGATTCACCAACGTTCTGGTCTGTCTAGTACCAGGCTAGCTATATGGTTGAAGTAGTTGGTTCACTCATCTCATCTTTTAGACTGAAAAAAATTATGATTTGTTACAGCTATTACAGTTATTACTCTTTCACAATAAACAATATTTATTTTTGCAACACATGGTATTTCATTACCAGAGCCAGTATTATTTCCCTACATTGCATTTTACTGGTTTATTCTGCCTATTTAGAGTTGCCGTGGGATGAACTGTTCTGCACCAGCTATGTGCATATGTACCAAACATTGCATTTTTTTGTAAATGTTAACAAGGCAGCACAAGCCAGTAGCAAAGATTCTCTATTACCCAGTACAGCTAATAGTATATAGGTTGGAAGGGAAGAAGCACCTTGACAGGGCTGAGCTTTCCTGGTATCATGCCTGAACTCCAAATGACTGATACACTAATTATTCTTTCACCACCTACCCTGACCACTATTAGGCCATATTTTGCCTGATAAGCTTTCAATGCATTGTAGTTATTCATTTCTGGCAATAGAGAGGTTAAATGTTCTAAAAATAAACATTCTGATCTTCATCTCCATCTACTCTTCTTTCCAAAAATGCATTCAGTCAGAGGATTTTGGGGTCCTTGAGTCCATCAGGAAAAAACATGTCTGCTTCCATAGACATGGTATCCAATATTAACTAGCAGTCTTGGAATGGAATTGCCCATGTGTTAACCCTTTGATTGGCATGGGGTATGCAGCACATTATGTTACAATGTGTTGGATACCTTTCAGCCACTCAAAGGGTTCAGTTTGCTAATAATGCGGTTCATGCAATGTACACAACACAATCAGACCTGCTCAGAAGTTCGCTGCCAAAATTGTATCATACCTCTTCAGACTTGGAGCTTGGAGCACTTCATGAACCTGAAGCTGTAATGAGCAGGACCCCACCCATGAAAAAAGCATTCATACCATAGGTCTGAAAGTATGGTAGGGTCCTCACACAGTAAGAATGTATCTATATTAGAAGAGGTCCTACAAGAGAGGTACATTAGTGGAGGCAATTCAGGCACTTCGCTCACTGCCTACGGAGGGACTGGGAGTCCTACTCATTACAGTTGTAGTTCCATGAAGTGCTCTTCATCTGTAAAGGTGTGGTATAATATTTGGCTCTACATTCTTTTGTAGTGAATGTCTCAGCAGGTCTAATTAATTTTTTAATTGTGTGAGCTGTAGTATTAGGAAATTGAACCCTTTGAGTGGCAGAAAGATATCCAATTCATAATGCATTTGATAGGAAGGGAGGTGAGGAGATGAAGTGGAGGAGGAGGTGATGAGGGGAAGGGGGGTAGGCAATCAGGGGTAGGGGAATGTGAGGCAATGAGGTAAAGGGGAGTGTGAGGAGGTCAGGCGAAGGGGAGTGTGAGGTAATCAAGTAAAGTGGAGGGGTAGGCAATCAGGTGAAGGGAAGTATGAGGCAATGAGGCAAAAGGAGAGTGTGAGGTGATCAAGTGAAAGGGAGGGTGGGTATAGAGGGAGGAGGTGTGTAATGTGGTTGAGGGTGAAGTCATGGATGTGGCAAATGGGAGGGAGGGTGTAGAAGGAGGAGGCCTGTAATGTGATAGAGGGTGAAATTCTTGCTGTGATTTTCACAGGAGGGGGCATAGTCCACCTGCCTACTCCTGTGAAATTCCCTCCCTATGCTTTACCAATGGAACAAGCAGTATAGAGGAGATTTTAATAACTCCTCATTACTGCTGCCTCTGGGTGTGTGCCAGGCAGGCGGAATTATGGTCACATGACCCACTTCTTCATTTACATGTACATAGGTTAAATATTAATTTGGAAGATTCAGTAGACATAGGATTGATTCATAGTGGACATTTGAATTTTCTGCACAGATTACAATTAGAGGTGGTTTATCATTAGATGTTAGTAATACTTTAATATTTACCTATAACCCTTATAAACCCTTTTTTGGACCTCTGCCATTGGGAAAATGAGTTAGTGCACTGTCAGGACCTGACAAGGCACTACTGTATTTTCAATATGGAAATACAGGAAACTAACTCATTTTGTCAATGGCAGTGCTATTCAAAAGACTGAGGGGCACCTGAGGTAATAGATGGCAAATGGATGCATTCCATCAGGTGGATGGAGCTCCAGTCTGCCTTCTCAGTTCCTCATAATGTCTATGGATCTATGTATAGGTTGGTAGAGGGAGGAAAAGTAGGGTTGCTCATAGGAACAAACGTAATGTTGAAAATACAGTTTTGAGGTGGGTGGAGGGAGAGATGGGAGATAGGGACTGAGTGGAGGCAAGCTGTTTAAAACATTTTTTGTGGGTAGAGGACATTTTTTTAATACTACAATGTCACCTTAGGGTGACAGAGGGGTGTGCAACACATTGTGGAGCAGTGTATTGCACACACATCTGGCATTCAAAGGGCTAAAGATTTTACTTTACGTGCCTATTTACATCATCGTCTCAGTGTGGATTTTATTTTTTCTTCATATCCGTTTTGGATTGAAGTGTTTATATTTGGGAAGATTGCTGGCAGAACAATATTTTAAATGTAAAACTCAAGTGACTTTTTTATTACTTTTTATACAGCTTTCATTGCTTTTGTCTAGAATAGATAATTTATTTGCTTTTGTTCAGTCCTTGTCCCAGTGGGTAGCTTCATTACAGCATTCTGAGAACAGAATCCCAAAGTTACAATTTAAAATGCTTTTCATTATTTTTCCGTAGCAGTGAATTGCACATGCACACTGTGATACAAGTAGTTTGTTTGCCTGCTGGGACCATAAATGTATATACAATGAAGAAAGTACATATTGCATTCACACCGCTAACCCCACAATGAAAAGTTTTTTAATAATACTTTTTAACCCCTTGAATGCTAGATAATTATTCACTGTTAAACCTTTTCACTGCCCTCCATCAGTGTGATGCATGTTGTCACATTTGTTTTGCACTTTATAATAATCACACTTTTGGTGTACACAACCCATATGTCACACACTGTTTTCTAAGCAAACCCTGCCCTTTCAAAAGTTACCATTGATTAGTGGAATTTTTTTTAACATAACCAAGAGCCAGACCACAATAAATATATATCAATATATATAATTTGCTAGAATACCTTGCTCCCTCTGTGTGAAACACACATGAGCAGTAGAGACTGCCAGAACGATGCAGTCATGTGCAGTAGAGACTGGCCGAAAATGCCGGCCTCCACCCAGAGCTGGCCGCTCTGAAGAGCCCACCGCCTTTCTCCGCTCCTGGCTCCGGGGCAGCAGCCGAGGTCCCTGGGTGGCACTTTGGCCCGTGTACATGGGCATTTATACTAGTGTGTATATATATATATATATATATATCCAAAAGAGAATAAAGCCGGCACTCACAGGAAACTTGTAGATATGATTAAATCAAGTAGATTTATTAGAAATCGACGTTTCGGCCAACACAGTGGCCTTTCTCAAGATAACACCACATTAGTGAAACGCTACCTAAATACCCTCACATACCAATCAATTAAAAAACGGCGCCAAAAATTTGAACTGACGCTCGTTGAAAGAACCAATCAGTGTACAGAATAGTGTCCAAATTACCAACAAACATACAGGTGATATAAAAGATAATGGTAAATAAAAACATCATGATGTGTGGCCAACTCCCCATTGAGTACAGATCATGCAGATCATATTGCCTTTTGCGCTGCCGCAACATAATATGTCTGATTTAAATAAGCAGATGCCAGTTGTCGGTTGATTAATGTAATCCACTTTGGACACACGAATTGTTAATAATGAAATGAGAACTCATAGGCTATCCATATCCCTATATCCATAAACGGGATAGATATTTTGTAGCAAATATCAAGTTTTGTCATGTGTATCAAGTGGATACATATTATAACCGAACTAGTTAGAGTAAAGTAGTGCTGCGCAGTCTCACTCGCATCGCACAGAAACTTAATGTTACAATACATGAGAGATAGTTAATGCAGACTCTTTTGATACACAAATCCGCTGTGGCAGAAATCAAGACCCCTTGAATTGCAATATGCTTAGTGCAGAACAAATATTGTAAACAACAACCAAGATATCTTATTGACTCAAGCATAAATGCACTGAATGGAAATGATTTAGAATTCACAAATTGTAACTTATAACTCAATCGAATCAAAAAATGTGAATATAGATCAAGCATATATAAGATGTTAAATGTTCATAGAAAACATCTAAAATAGTTCATAAGCATGCATCTTGTGGCTTAAATTATGAAACTCCATTTAATGAGAAAATTGAATATCTATTGTTGATAGAAGATCATAATTTTTCGAAGAAGTTCATAAGAGTGTCCAACATATTGCACGAGAATACATATGAATAACATTACAGTCACGTACCTGGTCCTGCGTCCTATGAATGTTGGAATATCTGTACCGCATAATGTAGTTACCTGATTGCTCACATTTTTTTGCTACTTTTAGTAGTGAAGTAGGAGCATTATGGTAATATATCCCTCAGAAATAACCCTTCACCTGGTCCGGTCGTGAGCACAGAGGGGATATCCTACCCCAATGTGTACTCAACAGGGACATCTGTAAATCGGTTCGGTGTAATCTGAGTATTATGAAATCCATTGTAGAGCGGCTTCCAACTGGTTGCAGGCAGGTGATTGCCTAGTTTCCAATGTATCTCTATGCAAGATCCAGAGCATTGTATTCCACGGTCCTGTCAATAGAAGCACGTATATGAAAGCATTTCATTCAATCCTTTAGGAGCCATAGTGCCTAGTCTTTTAATCCATTTGAATTCACGTTGCTGAAGCATCCTGTTTCTGTCACCCCCTCGTGTAGGTTTAGGTATATGGTCAATTGCCATACAACGTAGTGTGGAAGGGGGATGTTGGGATGAGAGCCAATGTCGGGCTACTGGTTTATCGCTATGCTTGTCCGCAAGGGCTTTTATTATGGTGGCTCTATGGTTAGCAATCCTTTCTTTAAACATAGTTGAGGTCAATCCTATGTATAATTTATCACAAGGACATTTGATGAAGTAGATTACATATGTGCTGGTGCACGACAATCTAAAGGGGATCTTATATTTTTTGCCATCTCCAGGGTTGATGAAAGTAGGTCCCGTAATCATACTCCTACATGTTACACAATCGGGACATCTGTAGCATCCTAATTTAGTCGTGGATAACCATGTTGTTGATGGTTTTTCGTACCTGTGCCTTGGGTCAGTTTTAACCAAAATATCTCTTAAATTGGGTCCCTTTTTATGACTAAAAAGCGGTTTTGTTTTGAAGATATCAGGTAATGTAGAGTCAGTTGATAAGATGTCCCAATGGTTGTTAACTGATTTAATTATCCAGTTGGTAGCAGTGGTAAACGTTATCGGAAAGACTAGTCTCTCTATCGATTTTTTGTCTCTCTTGTTGTATAACAAGTCATGCTGTGTAAATTTTAGGGCTTTATTTAGATGTCTTTTCAATTCATCATCCTTGTAGCCTCGCATTTTCAACCTTTCACATAAATCAGTTAATTGTGTAAGGGCTTTGTTGGTGTCTGTGTTGTTTCGAATGATCCTCAGCATTTGTGAATATGGCATGCTTCTAATGGTGTGCGCTGGGTGATAGCTATTCCTATGCAGCAATGTGTTCCTATCCGTGGACTTACGGAAGTTAGTGGAGTGAATCTTGTGCTGTTCTATCCATAGAGTAACATCCAAGAATTCTATAGAATACGGATCAATTTTATGTGTAAATCTGATTGGGGTAGGCAAATTGTTCAACCGGTTCACAAAATCAGTGAACTCATCATTGGTACCCCTCCAGATGATCAAGATATCATCTATGAAGCGAAAGTATTTGTAAATTTTATCACCGAATATTGATAGTATGTGGGTCTCTTCATATTTATGCATGTAACAATTAGCATAGGCTGGGGCAACATTGCTCCCCATTGCTGTCCCCGAGACTTGGCGGTAATATGTGTGCTCAAATCTGAAAAAATTTAATGTCAGACATAATGTTAATAATTCTATCAGAAATGCATCAGGGGGGCGACTCCTTTCTGGATATCGATTCCATTCTATTTGAAGAAACTGCCACTGGGCGAGATACTATCTTACAACCCAAGGATATATACCATAACATCTTAACATTAACTAAACGATCTATCGACTATAGATTACATGGCATCTATCTCTCCGATTATTATATATGTGGCGAACCCACACGGTGTAGAGGTTTCCTTAATCAACTAGAGATATTCCTAGAACTCACACCCCATGCTTTTCCGAATGACCGTAGCAAGGTGGGGTTCATGATATCTCTGTTAACTGGCAAAGCCTTGGCATGGGCTAATCCTTTATGGGAACAGGCTAAACCCTGTACACTGAAACTAGCAACGAAGCGTAGGAGCAGGAACACCACGAAAGGGCAACTGACAAGTGCCCAAACTCCAGCATATAAAGGAAGATCCTGGGTGGGCCAATCAGCTTCCTCCAATGCCTAGGTATGCAGCCAAGATTGACAGCAAAGCACGGGGACCGTGATACTCACTCATTCAATGTGACTCGTGACACTCCGTCTCTGCTGCCACTCGCATTGCTGAGTGCTCTCTCTCTTGCATGATCTTCTGGGTGTGGATGGTGGCGGTGCCCAGATGTGGTGCATGCGTGCACCCGACGTCGTCACATCAGCCGTCACTGGCCGCATATGCATGCTCCAGGCTCATCGTGTTTCATTCAGACAGTGAATGAGTGGACTCCGTCTCCTGCTGCCTGTGGCTCACAGTGGCTGCCTCACCTTATGAGCCCAGAACAAAGCCACCAGCCCAGGAGATTCTGCGACGGATGGAGGGAGAGCTTGGTAGTGACTCCGCCGCTTAAATCAGTCTTGGGGCAGATATAAAAAATAAGTAAGAAAAAAAAAAATCTCCTCATTTCAGTTCCCCTCTGCTGCTGTGCCCTAAGGTTGCTGCCTAAGCTGCCTTATGCTGGCACCAGCCCTGAGCTTGTGCACCGTGACTTGGTCCTGGGCATGCTAAATGTGCTTTCCCTTGTGTCTGGATGCTGAAAGATTATGATGTGATATCCTGAACTTCAGTGTGCTGCATGATGAACCCACTCATCTTGTAGCTAGGCCTGCTGTGTAGCAAGTCTTTTTACTGCCCTCACAATGTGTCTGCAGTACAAGGCTTGGCAGACAGAGAACAAATTCCCAATAAAGACCCAATAGGCAGGAATAGCGATTGAAATCTTTACTGAAAATATTTTTTGTATTTGTAAGAAAACTTATCTTTCCAAGGCCAGTGTGGAGGATCAATACAAGCTCATTCTCTGAAGAGGGAATCAAGTAGACCGGCTGCTAGGACAGGAAGTGAAACAGAGCACTGCAGTAATGGCTCCTAAATTAAAGTAACAGCTACTGTTTTTTAAAATAGATTTATGCATGCTTATATAGCTATCAGAACAGGAGGGTTGGAGAAGGTCCCTATTAGCATACAGGATCTGTGAAGTGTTGTCAGTGTGGAAGGGATCTCCTCCCTTCACACATCAGTGTGTTCCTGTCCAATGAAGAGGTGAAAGTCAAATGGAGTTAGTATGTCGAATATATGCAATATATGTTGACATACTAACAGGGAAGGGGAATGTTGAAGGGGCGGGAATATTGTGTAGTGCTTGGTGTACTAGTTCTGTTTATTTTAACCCTTTGAATGCCACAGTGATGAACAATTATCACAGTGCCTGTGATTATTCTGTCACTCTCATCTGTGGCAGACTGTGATTTGTTCACTTGGTTTGGCCCGCCCCTTGGTGAAATTTTTATACCGGACGCTTACATCTGTCAGATGTAACAAAACAAAAAGACAAGAGGCGCTCCTGGTGTGATATTGTAAAGTTCCACGTGACACACCAACCACCACCAAAGTAATTCACTTACAAAATTGTTGGCTGAGACTCACACTTATGTGTCGCTCAGCAATCAAAGCCTAGGGGATATTATTATCTTCCTCTCCCCTCTAGCGGTATAAAGGCTGCTCCGCTTTCCAAAATCCTCCACGAAAAGGAAGTGCAATATGTAGAAAAAATAAAAAACAGAAAAAGGGGCGCCAATAGTGTGTTACCCAAATAACTAAAATGTAACCAATAAAGTGTAAATCAAAACACTCACATTAATACATTGTTGACAATCAGGTATATACCTGTCATCAACTGAAAAAGCATGCAGAGTTACTTTACCCGTCTCTGCTCGGGTATCCGTCACCTGAGTATCCTTCCACTCCTTTTCTCTTCAACCGGTTTCTTTAAAAAATATTCGATCCAATTTCCAATTGATCCACTTGATACCAAAGGATGTAGATATATATTAGGACAAAAAATAAAAAAGTCCCAAAAAACAATAAAAAATAAAATAAAATAATATAATAAGAAAAAATAAAATAAGCCGTTCAAAAATACAAAAAATATATTTATTACAAGGCACTTAAAAGTACGCGTTTCACAGCATAACAAACTGCTTTATCAACATCAAGTTGCCACAAAGTTAAACAAACAGAACGGCTTCAAACAATCCACATTTAAACATTGTATCAACATCTCATTGGTTAGAAAGAGACCATCCCATTCGCCTGGTCTAGAATTCAAATTACACGCATTAACCCTATGTATACCGATTACCAATAGAGTAAAATACTTTCTAGATATAATAAAATGAGGAGAACCCCATCCTAGCTAGATATAATAACATATATATAAACATATACATGTCTCATTAGTAGCTCCGTCGGCTGGCACAATGTAATTCAAAATCGTCATCACAATGTGCCAAACCAATTGATACCGGGTAAAACTCCCGACTTCATACACCACAAATGCAATCCTCTACATCATAAAAATAAAAATCTCTATATAAATCTGTGCGTGTAAAAACACCCAGCTACTCACAGAGTAAACAACAGTGGACCCACAGGAGCAGGAACAACACTTCACAATCTTTAACCCTCTGTTCCTTAAAAAAACAAATCAAAAGAGTACAATGCATACAATGTACACAATGTATCCTCTGCACCCAAGGATCCAATGTATCCGTTCAAAACATAGAGACGCTGAAAGTGATCCAACACACACATAAAAAACAGCATTCTCATTAGTAAGCTGCAATAAAACTACAAGTACGATCATCCTCATTATAAAAACATATATACTCTCTAAATACATACAAACATGTGTGTGTATGAAACACCCGACGACTCACAGAGTAAACGACAGTGGGCCCATGAGAGCGTAAACAACACTTTGCAATCTCTGGCCCTCTGTACTTGAAAGGATCCAATATACATAATATGCATCCCTTAACCTCTGTACTAGAAAAAATCCAATGTATACATTCAAAATAGAGTCGTTCAAAGTGGTTCATCACACACATAAAAAAACAACATATTCACTAAAATAAAACATAACACAAAACATTACATTACCATACACATCCGGTAAAAAATCCAATGTGTATACTCAGAATAAAAAATATATAGAGAATATATATGTCCCATACACAATGAAATAAGATCACCAAAATGTATCAACAGTCTCATTTAATCCCTTGGGAAACAAAGTGTTGAGTCTATATATCCAATAAGACTCTCTCTTCGCCAAATGGCTAAATCTATCATGTCTCTCAGAGGGGGTGACTTGTTCAATCGGAATAACCAACATCCCATTGGGGTTGCTATCATGGCAGTTCAAGAAATGCCTCGATACTCCATGATGCAAAAAACCTTTAGATATATTCCTTTTGTGCTGTCCTATACGGGTTCTTAAACATTGCGTGGTGCGGCCCACATATTGTAGGCCACACTTGCAAGACAATAAATATACTACAAAACGAGTAGCACAATCCATATAACTCCTTATGTAAAATTCTTCACCTGATACAAATGACTTAAAACTTTTCTTACCATGACCAATAAACTGACAAGTGAGACAACTTCTAGTCCCACACCTATATGTTCCATTGTTGTTATGATTCATTAATGTTCGTTGTACTAAGATTTTGGGTTCATTATGTACTAACTTGGAAGGTGCTAACATATTCTTTAATGTAGGAGCTCGCCTATACACTACTTTGGGTTTTTTAGGAATAATCTCAGCTAATAAAGGATCTTTCATCAAGATACCCCAGTGTTTACAGAGTATCTCATTGAGATGTGCAGTTTTATTATTATACCTGGTTATAAATAAAGGGAAACCAACCTCCTTCTCTTCTCTCCCTTTCTTCTCTACCTTTTCCTTTCTCCCTTCCAACTGTCTAGCCCGATTTTTAGAATCCATAATAAGTTGTCTTGGATACCGCTTCTGTCGAAAACGATCCGATAAAACCTCAGATTGTACATCAAAGTCTTCCAACCTACTGCAATTTTGTTTAATCCTCGCAAACTGTCCATATGGGACATTCTTTAGCCACTTCTTATGGTGACAACTGTCATAGGGAAGATAACTATTGACATCCACCTTCTTTAAGAAAAAGTTTTAAGTCATTTGTATCAGGTGAAGAATTTTACATAAGGAGTTATATGGATTGTGCTACTCGTTTTGTAGTATATTTATTGTCTTGCAAGTGTGGCCTACAATATGTGGGCCGCACCACGCAATGTTTAAGAACCCGTATAGGACAGCACAAAAGGAATATATCTAAAGGTTTTTTGCATCATGGAGTATCGAGGCATTTCTTGAACTGCCATGATAGCAACCCCAATGGGATGTTGGTTATTCCGATTGAACAAGTCACCCCCTCTGAGAGACATGATAGATTTAGCCATTTGGCGAAGAGAGAGTCTTATTGGATATATAGACTCAACACTTTGTTTCCCAAGGGATTAAATGAGACTGTTGATACATTTTGGTGATCTTATTTCATTGTGTATGGGACATATATATTTTCTATATATTTTTTATTCTGAGTATACACATTGGATTTTTTACCGGATGTGTATGGTAATGTAATGTTTTGTGTTATGTTTTATTTTAGTGAATATGTTGTTTTTTTATGTGTGTGATGAACCACTTTGAACGACTCTATTTTGAATGTATACATTGGATTTTTTCTAGTACAGAGGTTAAGGGATGCATATTATGTATATTGGATCCTTTCAAGTACAGAGGGCCAGAGATTGCGAAGTGTTGTTTACGCTCTCATGGGCCCACTGTCGTTTACTCTGTGAGTCGTCGGGTGTTTCATACACACACATGTTTGTATGTATTTAGAGAGTATATATGTTTTTATAATGAGGATGATCGTACTTGTAGTTTTATTGCAGCTTACTAATGAGAATGCTTTTTTTTATGTGTGTGTTGGATCACTTTCAGCGTCTATGTTTTGAACGGATACATTGGATCCTTGGGTGCAGAGGATACATTGTGTACATTGTATGCATTGTACTCTTTTGATTTGTTTTTTTAAGGAACAGAGGGTTAAAGATTGTGAAGTGTTGTTCCTGCTCCTGTGGGTCCACTGTTGTTTACTCTGTGAGTAGCTGGGTGTTTTTACACGCACAGATTTATATAGAGATTTTTATTTTTATGATGTAGAGGATTGCATTTGTGGTGTATGAAGTCGGGAGTTTTACCCGGTATCAATTGGTTTGGCACATTGTGATGACGATTTTGAGTTACATTGTGCCAGCCGACGGAGCTACTAATGAGGGTCCAGTTCCCTATTCTATGTTCCCATGTTGGGTGCCTTCTGCATATTATATTAAAGCTATGTGTACTGTGTAATAGCTTGCAATTGTTGCTGTCAACTGTAGAGGGCGATCCTTTGTATTTTATTTCTTTCAATAAAAGATTTTTTTACTTTACCTACTGGTCTGAGTGTCAAAACAAACCGTTACAACAATGCACATGCCTAAGGCATTCAATGTGGTCCTTGGTGCTGAAAGCCTTCTCTTTATTCCCCTATTGGCTAGGTAGGGAAGCACAGAGAATGCTGTTCCGAATTGTCGTAGCTCTCCCTGCTGTTATTCCATAGGAAAGTACAGGGGAGATCCCAACTACGACAGCCTGAGTTAGGTGAAGTGGAGACTGTGAACTCCGACAGCAGAGGCTGCTACTGGCGTTTACTGCATGAGTCAAAGTGCCACATTATCATATCAACACACCCCCTTGCATACGAATGTGTCTTGTTATTCAGCATTTCCATATGGAAATGAGTCATTATGCTTCATTGTCATATGGAAATAGGCCATTGTCGATGTGATGAATGAAAATTATAAACCTGTTGTATTGATGTTGATGTGGGAATCTTTTTGTCAGAGTGCTGGTGATGTAATGTCGTAGACAGTTTGATGAATACTGTGATTGTGCCTACCACACTGCTCCGACAGAACATTGGCATTCGTAGCCCTCTTCAACCTTTAGTGCATCTAGACCCTCAAGTCCAAGAAAGAGCAAGGAGTGCTAATTTGCATGGCTTTCCTACTGCAATCACCGGACCTCAACTCCACTGTACATCACTGGGAACATTTGAAAAGGCGAAACACACTGTGTCATCTCTAGGCATTCTCTCAGTGTGGACTGTAAAATTCTGAAAAAAATTGTAGAATCAATGCCAGATAGACTTAAAGGGATAGTAATGTTTCATAATAAAAACAGCTCTAATTAATCTTCATAGCATTTGGGCCACGGAGAGTGTTATTTCAGTTCTGTCAGAGTTGTAGTTTAGGAGTAATTCAGTGATAAAGTCTCCCCCTCCCGCTCCTTTTACTGATGTAACACTGTTCAGCCAGAGCAGAAGGGAGGTGCCCAGGTAGACTGCAGAGAGGGACAATCTTCAATTAAGATAAGGGAAAAACCTGAAAAACTTGTCAAGGGGGGCAGGGCTTTCATTGTTCTAATAGAGAGAAGCTTGTCCCCTTCTGTTATTTGTCTGGTCTATGGACTGCACTCCACATCTGAGAAGAGATGGCTTACACTAGGTAAAAGGGGCGGGAGGGGGAAACTTTGCTTGTGAATATTTCTTAAATCATAAAGGTTTGAGAGATAAGACTTATATGGTTCTTCATGTTTTTTCAATGCCTATAAAATAAAATAAAGATAAAACGAAGTATTACTATCCCTTCAAATAAGTCATTAAGGCAAATGGTGGTCATAACAAATATTGAGAATTTTTTATTTTCAGTATGTACTGGTAAACATTATATTATGTATTACTTTAATTAGTGAAAATGATGTGTTTTTTTGTGAGAAATACAGTATATTTTGTCAAACAAATCAGTTTTTCAGAAATGCTGAAATAAAATACAGATTGTGGTAGTGCACTCAGTCTTTTGGACCCTATATACATATTCCAATAAAGTGACTGACAAACAACAAACAACCAAATGCTTATGTTTAAATATTTACTCACCTTTCTAACACACTAAAATTCATGTTTTTATGTCTAGGACTACTTATAAAACTTTTAAAAGTAAACAAAATTCTAGTTTCAGGAGCCGTTTAGTTGCATTTCTACCCCAAGGCTGTTTTGCTATAAAATCACCAGAAGATGTTGACATAGCAAAAAAAAAACATTTAAATGCTATTAGAAATCCCTAAAAACCATTGAATATGATATTAAGAGCAATAGCTAGAGGCTTCATGAGTGAAATGTTACCCTACTACTATGAATTGACATGGCCTAGGGGGTGCCAGGATCACAAAATTGCATGGAGCACAATCTGTCAGCTTTCTTGCTTTTTTGTAATATGACAAACCTCCACCTAAATGTGTATATTAACTACAGCTATGAAGGTAAGGACAACAAGGCAACCATTTTCGAAAGAAGACAACCCACAGCATCAAATTAGGTTTGATTTTCTACTCCCAGCCTTGTGTATGCAAATATTAGGCTTGTGAGATTTGGTTCGGCGACATTTGTAATTCACTGAAAATGGGGTAATTCGGCGACATTCAGGCATTCAGAAAGGCAAGGGTCATTCGCCAAAAATAATCTGAATCCGACTAGCCCTGGTCCAAATGTCGTTAAAAATTTTGGAAATTCAACTACTACTAACTACGCTCGATTACTTTCCCTCCATGTCTCTAGTCCAATTAGCTTCTCCGTTTCATGCGCTCCTTTCCTACTTTGTCTCTATTCCAATTGGCTATTTTGTTTCATGATGGGGGTTAGACTAATGACACAGACACCCAGACAGCCTGAATTTCCTCTTAGTGTGTTGTTGGAGCTGAAAGAGAGAAGAAGCAGGTGATATTAGAGTGTCCAGTTGTTGTGTAGGCAGGCAGGTAGCATTAGTGCCTTATTGCCACTGCAAAGGAGAGTCATCTTTGTTCATGTGCAAAGTATAAAAAATATTAGGTGACAGTCTCAAAGTTCTATAGGCAGGCCTAGTACCTTATTGCATCCCCAAGGGAAAGTCACCTTTGTTTCTGTGTTAACATTAAAATTAATATAAGGGATTTGTTTAAATAATTTTCAGAATGACAAGTCAGCCAGTCTTACAGTTCTGTTGGCAGTCCTAGTACCTTATTGCATCCACAAGGGAAAGTCACCTTTGTTCCTGTGTAAAATATTAAAAGTAATAGTAGTGATTTGTTTGAATAATTTTTAGAGTGACACATCAGCCAGTCTCATAGTTGTTGTGTGGCCAGGTTTTTAAATTTTGAAACTATTATTGTTCTTTACCTACCTATCTGTCATGGATTTGAGTCCTAGTGAACAACCTGATATTCCTTGTCCTGATACCTGCTGCCGTGACCCAGAAACCACCACCACCACCACAGTGATGTTGCTTTTAAGTAGAGCTAGCAGCAACAGGCAGGCAAAGAAGAGTACTTTGAGTGAGTCAGACTCAACTGCAGCAGTCCAAACCAAAAACTAGAAAGAAGAAGGGAACTGCAGGTCATTCTACCTCTACTAACAGGGTAGAGAGGTCCAGGTCCTCCTCTGAGACTACGACGCAGCCTTCACCTGTGTCTCATCAGCTGTTTGGTGATGATCCCCCCAGAACCACCTGCACAATGACTAGTGCCACTTCCAGTTTAGTCACCACCTCCGCTACAGCCACTTCTATAAACCTGAGGACATCTAGCATGTTTAACAATCCTGGTTGGACACTGCAGGCAGTATTAACGAGGGATTTTTATACTGAATGTCTGTGTAAGCAGCCCAAATGGAAGTTATTGCAGTATTTGTATAACATTTTCCTGCCACCACTGTCACTGATAGTGTACCATTTCCATATAGCCACCAGGCAGAACAGGGAATTGAGCAGGGCTCCCCAAAATCTGCTGCTGAAGAGGGATCAAAGCCTCCTAAGATTTTTCCACTGACCTTGATTATTCCCCTGAGCTTAATTTTCCCCTGCTTCCCATAGTACTCCTCCTGTTATTCCAGTTACACTTGTGTCTTCTATTGACAACTCAACACTTGCCTCTCCAGTTCCATTTGAGTCTCCCAGCCAGGTAGTAGCTGCTAGTGTCTCCACCACCAGTACCACTACTCCACTATCCTCCTCCAATCCCAGTCCCAACATCTCTGCTGCCATCTTTAGGTCTACTGGTGCCCCTGTAATGGTACGTAGAAAGAAAAAGCAAAGTGAGGTTGCTCCAGCATGTGAATATGAAGAAAGTGTCATCTATCACCTCAGTTTCTTATTCTCCTCCACCTTCCAGAGTCATCCATCACTCCAAACGTGGGACCATTTTGTGGCACTTAGTGATGGCCGGCTAGCGAAATGCAAATTGTGTAGCAGGGAAGTCAGCCGTGGGAGGGAGTTGGTTCATCTAACCACCTCCGGGATCAACCGACACCTGAAGAACTATTACAAGTCAGTGTTGATTAGCACTAATGCATATTGCAGTGTCACACTCACCACCAGTAGGCAGGAGAAATGGCAGGGGGATCATGCCACTTCTGGTTCTAGTTAGAGCAGCAGACAGTTACAGCCCATCCCAAAATCAATACAGACCACACTGGAAGACTCTGATGGGTTTCATTCCAAGGGGATGTGCAGACAGCTGTCCAGGAAAATTACACGTCTCATTGCACAGCTCATAGCTGTTGGGGGTGCTACTTTTAATTTGGTGGATGGGGAGCCCTTCCAGCAACTTATGGAGGTTGTCACATCCCAATATAAAATTCCATCCTGCACCACATTTAGAAGAACTATAGTGCCCTCACTGTACTGGCCATGCTGTGGGCTTTTGAAGGACATGCTAGGAAAGTGTTACGGTTCAGTACACTCAGAAACGGAAGGTTTTGGTAAAACACAGTTTTATTTGTACACAATGAATAACAGTAACCCTCGCGGGTCTAGCATACAGATAAACGGTAGACTGACACAGGACAGGTTACAAAGATATGATTAACCCACACGGGTCCAGTATGTAGATACAATATACAATACTGACACAGGTCAGGTAAATCGCATATGATACAGTGTATATATGACAGAGTGATACTTATTAGGCCAAGGACAGTAGTTGGCCCTAATAGTGGAAGGCTCAATGTATCTCTCTACGCAGAGAGTAACAAAAGCGACTGGAATATATGGAACAGGTGAAGCCAGAGTAGAACTGGCTAAGGCACCATAGGAGGAAGGCTGCTAAAGTGAACGCCCACCGGAGACTGCAAAGATATTGTGAGCCAGTGCTTAGTGCCGTAAGGAATAACGTACGCCAAACTGAGACAACAAATGCTGATACGAATTCCCAGCACCGCCCCTGAAGGGATTAACGAATGCTTCGGTCTGCAGATAGGAAATAGCCCGAGGCACCCAACTGAACCCAACCTCAGAAACAGCAGTAACAGACCAAGCGAACGTGGTGCAACCAGGATCAACCGGAACGTAGCACAGGCACTATGAGTGAGCGGATCACAGACTGGACTACTGTATGGAACCGAGGCAACCGGAGGTCTGTCAAGACCACTGAAGCGTGAGCAACAGCAGAAGCAGGACGCAAGCAGGAACAGTGCAGGAACAGGAACTACAGCCCAGCCGGGTCGGTACACAGAGCAGGAACGTCAGCCAAGCCGGGTTGGTACACGGAGCAGGATTGCTAGTCAAGCCGGGTCGGTACACGGAGCAGGAACGTCAGCCAGGCTGGGTCAATACACGAAAAAGGAACGTCAGCCAATCCGGGTCAGTACACAGAGCAGGAAGGGTAAACAGGCAGAGTAGTTAGACAGTCCGGGTCATACAAGTAGGGATGGGCAAAAGTTTCCCCCTCAAACTGAAATCTGAGAAAAATGGCACTTTCTACTTGGCAAAAGATTTCCAGCGAAAAGTGCAGATTTTCTGCTTTTTCCACCTAGCTGAAATCAATGGGAACATAAAAGTTACACACAACACATAGCAAATATTATTTTATTTCCCAAAGCCATAGTATAAAAGGGGCATTAGGGTGCCTGTATTGGTGGGGTGTGGGGTTGTTTACTGGGATTGAGGGGGCACTTAATACAAAAGAAATCCTAAATAAAATAAAAACCATGAGACATGGTATAAAGGGTCTGAGGAGGGTGCCTGTGTTGGTGAATGAATTAATAATTTGAACAGAGAATTTGTTTTGGGAGGTTCTTGACTGCTATTGGGGGGGGGCAGTTAATAAAAAATATAAGAATTTTGTATGTAGAGTGATAGAGACAGGAACCCCTTGATATAAGCTGCCATTGTGATGGACTGATACTTGATAGAGTTTTTAATAGAGGATGATTTGTTAGATTTGTTGTTAGAGGACCAAGTCCTGAGGAAACATTGATTTGTTGGACTTCAGGTTGTTATGCACAAGCACTAAGGAAACAATCTGTAGGACTTAGGCTTGTTAGAAACAACCCCCCCCCCAAACATTTTTTTTGTAGGACTATGTTTTTTTAATGTATTTATTTTTTTTTTTTCAAAGCATAAGCCCTGAGAAAAAAATAAATTTCCCTATTGGCCTAGTGCCAGCAGGTCACATTGGATAGTAGCCACTGGCCATTGTGAAATGTCCTCCTGAGTCCTGAGTTGCAACTGCTGTTTGTACTGCTGCTGCTGAGTTGTTTAAGCAGTAGGATGATTAGGCATCTGAAAGGGAATGGGATCAACAATAGCAGTAACAAGGATGGATGATGAAGGTTCCACTTGCACAACTGGCTCCAATGATGAGCCTGAGGCAGTAGCAGAAGAAAAAGTAGCCCCCAGTATATGTGGAGAAAAGAACAAGTTGATCATTAAATTTTCTTCACCTGCCCCTCCTCCAAAATCATCATGGGTGTGTTATTAGAATATATATTTTTCCCTTGAGAACAGGAACTGTGGCTTCCATCAGCAACTGCAATGTGCACAGTGCGTGTGTGGTAAATAACATCAAGGGGCACAACTGTATCCAAACACCATGACACCCGAAACCAAGTACTGCCATTGTCACTGTACTCCTTGTCCAGACCCCGCTATGGACACATGACAACTTGCTGACAGTTTAATAGTAATGATGAACCCTCCCTGCCAGAATCCTAGCATATTCTGTGGGATGGAATCTCCTTAGATGCCACCTGATGACCTGGTATCCATTCTCCTCCACCACACTGACATGTGTGGTCAGTGCACCACACAGTGTGCAATGGAAAATGATGAACTGCCATATCCTAACATAAAAATAGGGGCTATCATTTGGCAGAGGAGGTAACGATGAACGAGGTGGATTGGCAGGAGATGTACTGGTTACCCTAGAGGAAGAAGGTGATGTTCATTGCGAGTTAGTTGTTTCGCTCATCACGGAACTTCCAGTGTCCATCTGGGTTTCTTTATTCTTCCTCCTCTTTGATCTCCACCTTTCTGGAGAGTCACGGGTACAGTATCAGCGGTGCTAGATTTCTGTAATGGGTGTTTGGCTTTAACATATTTGACATAAATGTCATGGTGTCTGTATTTCATGTGTGCTATCAAGGAGCTTGTGCCAAGGTGTGTTCACTCCTTTCCCCTTCTCACTAACTTGTCACAAATTTTGCATTGTACCATTGTTGATGATGACTGCACTGTGCCTGCAGGAAAAGAATAATAGTCCCACACCAATGACTTCTGGGGGAGGGATAGGGAACAGGTAGAGAAGAATGGCCTCTTTCTTCTTCTTCTCCACATTCCCCTTCACTTTTTGTCGCAGCAGATAATGTTGCTGCTACTGCATCAGATTTATCACTGCAACTAGGACAAGGAGCATTGCTGGCAAGTGGAACCTGTCCTAGTCCCACATTACTTGTTGACCCCATTCCCACTGTGTCCATGGTGGTCTGTGGCACACTAGCCTTAACCTCAGCACCCTGCTGCACTTTAATCTCAGCAGCAGAAGCAGGAATTAGGAGTTGCAATTTCCGCAAATTTCAAAAGCTGATTGCTAGTGGTGGTGGTGATGCCCATCTTCTTCCCTGTCTCCCATTCCTTCTCACTTTCTGATAAAAAGGTCATCAATTTCTCTTCCACCTCAGCTTCTCCACCACCACCAACACCACTAGTCCCTACATGATGCCGCTGTATTCCAGACATCTCACTGGTGCTTGGAGGAGGTGATGAGCAATGTGACAGAGGGTCACCTGTAGTCACATTTGGCATCTCCCCCCCCCCCTGAGTTCTTCAAGAAACACTAGAAGCAGGCAAAGTGTTGATGGCAGCAGGTTCAGCCCTAGCATCAGGTACAACACTAATGGCAGCACATCTGGCAGCAGGTACAACAAAATAGGGTGGACATGGAGGGACAAATCAACCCTAGATTGAAGGGGAGAGAGACAAACTACTAGCATTGTACTAGGGTCTACCACCTCATAGGGTCTGTTACCGGCACAATAATGCAATTTCTGTGGACATCACTCTCTGTTAATTTTTTTATCCTACTGCTGGAGTTATTGTATATCTATGCACACTCACTGTATTATGGAGGATACAAAGAGAGCAACTGGTGGTGAAGGAATTTCAAATTTACCAGCATTGAATTTACATGCCTTTTTACATGTACAATAATATGCAGAATGCAGACACACACATGATAAAACAGTGTTAGAGATGTTATCATCATCCCTGCACCCACAAAAACCCTGCGACAAATGATGGAGGTGCATTTAATGCCATGGTACTGACAGAAGGACTGAGTGCAATAGCATTTCCATCTCAGTCAGTAGCAGTACATCTCATTGCTCGGTGTTGAAAGATAACACCCTCATCCAAATGAAGTATCTCTTAGTCAGGCATATAGAGATAAGTGTTTCTTTCACTGTTGATGTCCTGAGATGTGCAAGATCTGCTGTGTACATTTACTTTCTCAACAGTCTCTTTTCTTCCACTGTGTTCTCTCCTTTCTTTGCCACCTCCATTTCTTTACCTATTTCAGCCTTCTCCTCCATTTGTTTTTGTTCCCTGCTACTCTCTCACTTGCATACCAGTTTGTCATATTGTCTAGCTCAATGGTGGACAAAAATGGTCCGTGTTCCATATCTGCTGAATTTGGACCTGACTTGATGGCAGTACAGTACAGACTGTCTCTCTCACCCACCAATAGAATTTGCAAATACTAATAACACAGGCCACTATATTGATGATAAGCAAACTCCCAGTTATGGCAGTTCAGTCAAGCAGTGTACAGGAGTGTGGATCCTGAAAGACTATTGTGCTTTTACTCTGAAAGGATACAGGAACTTCTGGATGGGGAGTGAATGAAATGTAACACTTTTTTGAAGAGTGGTAGCTAACAGTACTGTCAGGGAAGCCCACTTTTGTTGGCTAAATCCTAAAGTTTTTGAATATTAATACATTTTTACTTTAAATCCTGGTAAACTAGTGTTCTGATAGATAGAAAAGAGAACATAAACATGTATACATGTATGAGAGGGCATTTGTACATATGTACTTAGTTATGTGTGTGTGTGTGCCTGTGGGTTTCAAAGTGTGCAAGAGTGATACAGTGTGTGTGTGTGTGGTTGTGTGCATTTGACCAACTATCAAGGCAAAATATGATCTAATACACATCATTTTATAAAAAAAAGTGTATTTGATGTAGAAGCCTAACAAATACTCTTGAAGAGGTTCACTGACTTGCTCAGTGATTCTAGGGTTGTGTTTCTTTAAAATGACATAACCCCAGAATTTTGTAGGTCCCTCTGCCCCTGGTTATAGGTGGTTTTGACACACTAGGATGTACTGATACATAATACCTTCAGATTGCTTGTACCAGTATATATGTTATTAGTAATGGATCTGGATGGTTTGTTTATTTCATTTTTTTTAGATTTTATAATAAATGTATGTTTTATACTATCTTTTTAACATCCTGTGGAAATATAGCATAGCAATGCTACTGATAGGAATGTACTAAGAAATTGGTGTAATTCTTGGGCAAATCAAGTGCATCTTGGGCAAGTAATACAATCTCAAACCTCTCTAGAGTTCAAATGTGTCTTATGGGAATTCGTATTTGTTCCCCATGGTGCAATATTGCCCTACTTTTCCTTAACCAGCTTCTCGGTTCTTTTTATCTTGCCTATACTATATAATAATTTGCTAAAGTATGTTTGTCAGAAGCTGTCATGCTCAGTACAGATTGCTGCATGCACTACAGTCATGCACAGTAGAGACTGCCACGCCACAGCTGATAACGGAGCAGGGCACTCCAAATTCAGACGCGCAGAGAGGACTACAGTCTAAATTTGGAGCACCCCGCTTCGATATCAGCTGCGATGCGGGCAGTCTCTACTGCGGATGACTGCACCGCGGCCGTTGCTGCCTGGAGCTGTGGCCCGTGTACACGGGCTGTTCAACTAATGTATTCTATATAGCACTTAACTCTTTAAAAACTAGAGGGTGTGCTATGCATTGAATTGCATAAGTGTTGCACAGCCCTTTTGTCCTTGAAAGTTAAACTTTGGCTAAATAATTTTAAGCTTTTACATGTAATTGTTACATTATATTTTAGACTTGTTTTGCTATTTTCTAATTCTATAGTTCATCACATTTAAATACCAATGTGAAATAACACCTCACACACATATAAACAATGAATAAGAAACAAAAATAATATCTTTAAGAAGTGCATGTACTGCATAACTTACACCATCAAATCGCAATACCACAAATGAAAAGAATCTGCTTTGTTAAGCAAAATATCACAGATTATTTCCTGATTTTTCCTGTTGTACTTTCTATCCAGTGTATCTGGCCTCATTTTCAGCTCTTATATCCCCACTAGTGTCTTTAAATATTCCAAACTACGTGAAAGGAAATTCCATACTACAGGAAATAATTTACTGGTTTATAAAACAATTGACATTTATTTGTCCAGTTTTTTCAGTGCTTTTCAACTTTCTGACTTAGTATTAAAGTTTAGAGAAAGAGCATGATATAAGCCACATATTTCTCACATCTGTAATCACTTAAATGCTGTATTATTTAATATATGAAACTTTAGAAATTACATATTTACATTGAATTTGGCTTTCATAAGTTAATGGTTGATTTAAAAGGAGTGATAGTCCAGATTTGCATTCATTAATTACTTACAGAAACACGAATGCATGCACGCACACAGAATGTTATAATAGATAAGAACCGCATGGCCTAATCTATACCATGATGAGTGTTTCCAAATAGCTCTACATCCTTCATTGTACATAACCCTCTATCACATGATGGAACCAATTTACATTCTGCCTGTAACATCCACACCGCTTATCTAGGCTATGATTTAGGTGTTAAATCACAGAGAACCCATAAGTCATCATTTTGGTATTTATTTTGTTTTAAAAGTAATATAATAAACTTCAGTCTTTGTCATTAAACCCTTGGATGGTAGTGAATTGCAGAGTAATGTATTGGTGATATATCTGGAATCCAATGCCTGCAGTGTTTGCTCAGGCATTGGAGTGCCCTATGATATCTGCTGCCTCACAAACTTCAGAAGTTGAGCAGAATTCTACATAAAGACCACCTTTATTACTCAGATTTATCTAATAAAACCGAGAGGACGTTGATTCAGTGCTAGCACATCATATCATCAACCTACACCGATCAAACACTGTAAAAAGATGAATATGTTTCATCCTCCAGCTATATAGGGTAACTACCCACCAAAGTATCTTTGAGAATCCAGGGTGGTGAAGTCAGATGCATGGAGACTGTGTAAAAGGAAGAGAGATGCAGATGACAGGTTGCAATAAATGGGCTAAATGGCAGACGTAAGGTGTAGAGTGGGAGGGGTAAGAGTTTTTCTGGAGCTAATAGAATTTATTATATTGATTTAACTTAATGGACAGTCTAGAGCTTAATGGAAATAAACATGAGTGGATATGGCCAACGTAAATCAAAAGGCATTTGAATGAGACACTGGATAATGAGAATTTCCTAGTGCAGAACCTAAAATGTAGGATGATAGGTACCTGTATTGGGTGTTGAAAGTGTATCTTTAGCTAAATGTTTGGGGGCAGCTGTTGTATCTCCTAATTTAACAACCAGTAATTAAGAACCAAGGATGGGAGCAATGAGTTCTCAAGTGAAAAACAAACAAAAATTCACACCGCTGCTACATTCAATTCCTTACTACTGTAAACAGCTCCAGGAGTTTTTAAGATCACATCCATTTATTATACAATATTAAAAATTAAAAAAAAAACATACATTCATGGACAGCACATAGAGTAGACAATGGAGGCAAGCAGGACTTAACACATCAGATCAAAGTGTTTCTTACCAGTTTGTTTTTCACTTGGTCATTGGCGATATGACAGATACTTTGATTTGTACACTACTCTCATTCAGATTGTTTAAAGACAAAAAAGTTTTTTCAACATGCTGCTATACTGAGTCTTGACATACGTGTGGCTAAAGTCTTTTTATGGAGCCGCTTCCAGCATACCTCCCAAGTGTCCCTCTTTAGGAGGGACAGTCCATCTTTTAGACCCAAATCTCTTTGTATCTCTTTCCCACCCTGGTGTCCCTCTTTTTAGGCAATCAGACTGTGTGGTATGTATAGAAGTGTATCATATTGCTCCACTGCAATAAAACTCACATTATTGTTTGTTTAAACATCAGTATATGTGTTTAAAAATTAGTCTGTGTAACTAAAATTATTTGGTCTTGTTAGAAGTCAATTATTAGTTTACACAAGAAGGTTTCAATAGGTCATGAAATAGCCTAAACATTATTGGTAATGCTCTTCCCACTAGCCAAGCCCCCAGCAATACCCCCTAAAACACAAGAGTCCCTCATTGGCAATTTGAAATGTTGGGAGGTATGTTACAGTGTTCCATGTTGTGTCACTAGGAGTGTTCAGTGTTCAGCATGTAGATTGTTATTAGCAGATTGAAATGGCCCTGAGAGGAAAGCTGATGTGTATTAGAGATAACGTTAGCACCTGACCATGGCAGTTTATTTCATGTATAAATTATATAAAATGATTTCAATATCTGAATGTAATTATTGTAATTTTAAATGATTAGTACTGGTATAGATTTTACTCATACTTGGTTTGCTATGCAATCCTGCTGTACCAACATATTCATTAACACTATAGAAAAGAGGGCAATATACTAATGATGTGAAACACATGTATAAGCCCTAACATTTTAAGAAAGGACTCTGTTTAAAGTCCCTATCTCTAATGTAATGAAAAAGATCTCTTCCTATAAGGAAAGGGGGGGGGGGCAACGCTGACAGTAAGAGGGATAGTTCTGCAAATTAGAGGAATGATGCAATACAAAAACATGTAAGTATGTGCTTGAAAGGACTCATGTACAGAGTGTCTCAAGAAGATGGCAGAAGAATATAGTTGATGTATTGTTCATTTTGGGGACATTATGGGCTATTAGTACAGCCAAATGATTAGGAGGAGGTTAAGGAAAATAGTGAAAGAAGAGAGTGGAACTTGAGACTGTCCAGATCTTCAGCAGCCAGCAGTAGCAGGCATATGAGATTACTTTTAATAATAGTAATAAGAAGAAAAACAAAGACTTTCAACGTTTTAACATTTGTATGACATTTCTGACATCCATGGAGTATATGGGAGATCTGTGTTCTGGAATTCTCATAGTGATTCTGCAGTGGAAATCCAATTCAAACGTAGGTAAAATGCACAGAGGGTGATGTAATAAGAATAAGTTTAGAAATCCTGTAGCACATCAACTGTATCATTGTGAAACAATGTGTTGCAGTCCTCTCTAGCATTCAAGGGATTAGAATCCTCAATATAGATGTTGATGTGTCCCATAGGATGTAGTTGGTTTGCTTCAGAATTGCTTGAGTTCTTTTAGTACACAAGCCTCACAATGATCCTCATTGATCCCATAATGATCATCCTGATGTACTAAAGAAAAGTGTGACAATGGATCACACTTATTGCACCAGAGTTATCAAATAAACTTCACAAACATCCCATAGATTTAAATAGGGATTCAAGGGGTTATGATTCCTACTTAAGTCAGTGGAAAGTTTGATAAGTTTTATTTATTCTTTCTAGCAATCAATAAATAGGACAACTGTATTTGTTCCATATGGTCAGGACCACCCTAGGCAAAACCTAATTTTGCCGCCCCATTGGCTCCACGCCCTGTGTCCTGCCCCCTTATGCCCTGATCACTTACACCCCACCTCTTTTAATGATTGTTAACTTAGGGCCTTTTATGCGCTAATTAACATGTTTTTGTCGCAACTTTAGAGAATTGCTGGTCATTGTCACAGTAACCCATATAGTCATGCAACACCTGACTAGCTAATTTTGGGATACTACGGACACTGGGGAGGTATGGACTCCTGATATCTGCTAAAAAGGTATACTTGGAAGGTACAAATCCATAATATCACCTAAAGAGGGACATGTGGGACATGTGTGAACCCTTAATACCTCCTAAAGAGGAGCACTTGGGAGGTATGGAACCCTAATATCTCCTGTCCCCGCTTGAGGGGACAGGAGATATTACATATTTGGTATTAGCTTATTCAGGGGATTCAGAGATTTTAAAAATAATTGAAGCTTTCACAATCTGCAAAAATGTTTAGCTAGTGTATGATATTAGCATATTCAGTAGTTTTTTTCACATTCTTTTGTGTTTATGAAATCATAGCTTGTCTCATGATGCAAAATTAACTTCACATGAGGCACCATGATAAAGTTGACTTTTTGTTCTAAAGAAACAGTATACAGTTTTTCATATACTAGAGTCATTCCTAAACAGATGGATACCAAAAATGCTGAAAATGTGCCTCCTGGGTACAAATGATTCCCCATGCCTCTGGGGTTAAATTACAATCAAAATAAAACTGCACTAATGATGCCACAAAGCTTTCAATCAAAACGGTGCTAGATAAGAAATACCACAGAGATTACAACTGAAATTCTGTATACTAGTGATACCACAAAGCTTACAGTTCAAATAAGTTTAGACTAGTGGTACCACAGAGATTACAGTTCAAACGAGCTAAACTAGTGACCACCGAACTAATAGGACATATGAGCTTAAATGAATGATACCACAGAGCTTACAGTTCAAATGGTCTAAACTAGTGATACCAAAAGAGCTTATAGTTCAAACTGGGATACATAAATGATGCAATATACTAAAAGATTTAAGGGCCAACTTCTATGGGGTTTGAAGTGAATTACAAACCAATGCATAATTTTGGCACATCTCTGTTTGGCAGCTCTTGAGTTAATAATGTGATATATGCCAAGTTATTAACCCTAGGACTGCCAGAGAGGTGCCAAATGTCATACAATGCCCCTTTATCTTAACATTATGGTATGGTAGAGGCAACAGCAATTAGTTCAACCTAACAAGTTAAGTGAAACAAAAAATATAAAAAATAAAGCAAAAATAAAATGAAAAAGGAGCAAAGCTGCAATCCTAAAGAAGTCAGGTGTATGTAAACCTCTAAAAAAAAAGATCCATAAGATAGTCTGGCCATTCCATATCCCTTCCCCTTCCACCTCAGCAGGAGGATCTATTGCAGTCATGCTAGTCCCACCAACTGCTTCACTATAATTAACATTAACCACACAAGTTCAGTCTCAGAGTCATCACATTCACTCCCTTCCTCACTCCCAACACTCTGGTTCTCTAGCTGATGGATGTTAGTAGTAGTAGTGGGACTGTTTGGGGATGGCAAGTATGCCCAAGGGTCCCCTGCTGTCCCACTCGCCATCATCTCCTCCCACCCTTCTGAGAATCACAAGGCACACTGGCAAGAGCAGCACTGGCAGATAGATGACAGGTAGAGGACCATTACTTCTCACACTATTACCCTCTTCTTCCTCTGCCTGTGACATAAATTTCCCCAAGATCCCTATGGGTGAGGTAGGGGGACTACCCATCATTGGGTTTGGAAAATCAGGACATACAGACCCTTAGTTGATGGAAATGGTTACTTTCTCCTCCTCCTCCTCCAGACACACTGGACAAATAATGGTCCTTACAGCTGCTTCTTTTACTTGGCATCCAGTTGCTCATATTGAAAGCACACAATATGACCCTCTCCTGCCTCAATTTCACTATATAAAATCAGAGCAAAACAGCTTAGCATCCTCTCTCTCTCTACCTGCTTGAATTGTGTTTCACTTCCCGGACAAATCACATTTTTATTGAGAAAAAACAAAGAACATGTAAGTAAAGGGACAAAAAGTTTGTAGCCATTGAAAAAAGTAGTAGTTTAGGTTGAAAAAAGACTTGTGTCAATCAAGTTCAACCATTTTCCTATTCTCGTTTACAGCTGTTGATCCAAAAGAAGGCAAAAAAACCTTTATTCCACAATTTAAAAAAAAAAAATCCTTCTTGACTCTAAATGGAAATCAGATTTCTCCTTGGATCAACACGCACTAAGTAAATATTAACCCCAAGAAGAAGTAAAGAAGAATCTTCTTTACTACACAGATTCTCTCTAGATGCATTTGACGTGGCTATGGTGCTGCTGCTTGAGCATTAGGATTAGTTATATCCACTACCACCAATTGCATCACAGCTGGGCCTGGTACTGGATATTGATCACATTGCCACCAATGCTACTACTGCTTCTACCCAGTGTATTGGACATACCAACTTTAATGTGCTCTAACATTTGCTGATGCTGAAACTGTAACATTTTTTAGCACCTGGCTGCAAATATACAACACAGTTTCATCACTGCCAGTGATAACCATTATATCTTTCCCAGTTTCAGTTGGTCTAATCTAGGAAAGCAATTATTATTATCTCTGAAACATCTTTGTCACCAGTGTGTCTCTTATCAGGGATAGCACCATCATCAGATTCATCCTCTTCTCTTTTCTTGATGGTGGGGTGAGTGCAATATAAGTGTAGGGGGTGCACCTCTTCTCACACTTGCAGCAGTAGGCTCAGGGTCAGGCTGAAGCAACTGAAAACCTATGCTGCCACTACTGCTGGCCACTAGTATAAAAAAATAATGTTTCTTTCTCTAAATTCAAAACCAAGGGCCTAGGTATTTGGTGGGGATGATGGGAATAACAGCACAAACTTCTGAGATCTGTGACAATTCTTCCTCACTAACTGTACTGTCAGTCTTGAAACTCCTCTTGCTCATTTGACAGAGTGCCTCAGTATACTCACTGCACAAAACTCTAGGCAAATGGAGAAACAGACTACAAGAGCAAACTATTTTTTAAGCATATCTATCTTGTTCCTCTCATCACAACTCTCTACTAAGTACTAAATTATACCTCCCAGCATGGTGGGAAGTTCTGGGTTTTTATAGTATAGCAGCAAGAATTTTAGCTGCCATAGAAAGCAGAAGCAAAAACTTGCGGTTGCCAAGGGAATTTCATTGATGGTAGTGAAAAGGCAGAACGTGTATTGCTTTTCAAAGAGTAGGACATTTTGCAGAGAAGGGAGCAAGCTGTGTGTTTTCTGAGGAAAAAAAATGTAACTTTTCACCATCGTTAGATGCAGGATAGTTGCCAGATTCCCTCAGATGAAATAGAAGAAGCAGATAGAATACGTTATTTCAAGCTTTTTATTATCCCTAGAATCATTGTGAAAAAATATGGAACAGCAACAACTTTATAGGATTCTCCAGCAACATGGAGAGGGGAGATCAGGGAATACATATGAATAAGCTCATTAATAAATATAATGAATGATTCAAATTTGTTGTCCCTAAAAACAAAATTAGGAGACAGTTTTATAAAGTCCAGCCAATGAAGTAGGGAGTGGTATTGCCCACTCAGACTAACGAATGTGGTCACACCTTTCTGTGGAAGCTAAACCAGCCCATTCATTACATTTTGGAGGCTTGGTTACAGTTCCTGAGACATCAATGTGCAGCCCAAAAATAGTTCCAGTCAGACACTTTGGGGTGAGGGTCAGAAAGCTGACCTCTTGAGATAGCATGAGAGCTGGCTATATCTTAGAAATCTGTGGTTCACAGTCACAGACTTTACAAAGTTGAACATGCATCCTCATAGAATACTATGGTTGGATTAGAAAACCTATCCCTAACAATATATGCATCCCATGAAAGTAAACTGAGATACATGAAATCTCTCAGTTCAGTGTCTATTGCATGATAAGCAGGAGATCACTAGGGCCACTTTCAAATTCCCATTCTCCCACTAATCTCACAATGGAACTCTAGCTTCACCAGCAGTTCTACTCCCAGGGGAGCAAATATTCTGAAATAGACTCTACTTCTTTAGCAATTCAAGATACCTGATTTTAGCTGTTGTATTATTCTTTCTTGATAAAGCATGTTTACCCTAATGGAAAAGATCCTGTACATTTGCATTTATTAACACTGGAATCTGTACCCACTACATCACCTGAAAAGAAATATCAGCTCTAGCTGCTCACTGTCACAGACCCTGTTAAAAAAGTAAATAAAGGATTTTATGAATACCTTCCTCAATAAAACAATTATTTTTCTATTAATAGTAATAGTTAAAAACAATTCCAAGTGAATACTTCAGCCAAAGTGATCTTGCCTAGGTACTGTAAGTTTACAAACTGATAATAGTTAAGATAAAAATAATTAAAAATAGTTAATCTAAGGTTAAAGTCACTCCTGTTTCTGGAGAAAAAAAATATCAAACATAATTGAAGTGGAAAAATCAAGATATGAGTAGAAGAATAATGGAAATATTTAAGCTGGATGTACAAAGAAAACCATGTATAGATGGCACACATCAAATAAGAATTTTAGAAACATTGTGACAGTGTTCTCAAAGTTGGAGAAATCTTACTGCATTGGGTCCATAGAGTAACATAGGAACTGGAGAAGTGATATCACTGGAGATGTTATCTCACATTTTCACATCTTTATCACGCCTTAGCGCATAACTCCCAAGTTTTTCTTAGGTTGATGCAGAGCAATCAAGCAAAAATAAAAGCAATTATTTGTGCCAATATTTGTCCAAAATTCTATTCACATATTCCTCCTATTTTTAAGTAAAAAGCAAATTTCACACAAAAATTTGTTTGCAGAGACGCAAAAAAACTTTGGTTTTTTTTATTACAACAATAATCAGAAATTGCACCAGGCTGGGGACAGTGGGCAAAGACAAACACTTATTCAACATAGGGGAAAAAAGGGGGGAAGAGGGGGGATAAAAGTAGGGGGACAGACCATATGAGAGCAAGGGAATGAGTTTTAGGGGTGACAGTTAATAGTGGAGAGCTAGAGACAAATTAAATGAACAGCCGGTGTGATAACAGATAAAGGAGCATGAGATATGGAAGCAGCTCAGCTCAGAGCACTACAAAAACAGAACCAGTGCCCCCAGACCTCATCAAAATCATAAGAAGGACCATAGTTCTCCATGCCAATTGCTATACGATCATGACATTAGAGCAGCATATGAGCCAGTCAAGTCTGGTGAGGACTGCTTCCATTGGGCTGGAATACATTTCTCGGCCTCAGTTAACAGATGAAAGAATAGCTTGTTTTTTCCTGGATTTCTGCTTAAAGCTGGCTGGGATAGATTCAATAATACGTATACCATCGACAAATCAAGGTTCACCTCAAAAATTGTTGTCATCACAGTTTCAATATCCGAGCAAAAGCTCTAGATCGCCCCAAACTCCCACCATACATGAGTCATTGTATCGTATCTTCAACATGGGGGAGACATTTGGGTAGTAGTTATATCATATATAATCCTTTATTTATATAGCGCACACAGATTCCTCAGCGCTTTACACTCATATTGGTTCCTGTCCCCACTGGGGCTCACAATCTAAATTCACCTATCAGTATGTTTTTTGGAGTGTGGGAGGAAACCGGAGTACCCGGAGGAAACCCACGCAAACACAGTGAGAACATACAAACTCATTGCAGATGTTGTCCTTGGTGGGATTTGAACCCAGGACCCCAGCACTGCAAGGCAACAGTGCTAACCACTGAGCAACTGTGCTGCCCCATCAAAGGCTGCAATATTCTGGTTGTATCACACCAGGTTGCAAATGGTTTGTTTCCATTGTGCCTCAGTCAAGGGGATGGACAGTCCCTGAGATCAGCTGTCTCTCAGCCACTGGCATGGGTCCACCATCATTCTTATTAAGATATGGTACAGCCTTGAGACCAGTCTGGAGGGCAGAGTGAGGGACACGCAAAGTTGTTCAAATTGTGTTAGGGGGCGAAAGATGTCCCCCTTACTTGGATGTCCAGATAGGAAGCTATGGATCTTCCAATACCATCAAGCCTCAGTAGCCAGGAGGTCCAGCTGTGTCTGCAATTCATGGAAAGTTAGTACTCTCCTGTCTCAAACCACATGGGCAGAACCAATCCCCCTCCCCTCATTCCAGCCCTTAAAGGTCTGGGGGGTTAGTCCTGAACATCTTTTACATAAGTTTGAATAAAAGTTACCTTTTAATCTTTCCCTATAATGTCTCCAAGATTACAGAATACCCTTTATGTGCCAGCGGGGTAAGCAACATATTACGTCACATCATTGCTTACCCATCTGGCACTCAAAATTTTGAGTGACATTTTGTATGTTTTTAAATAAGTAAATACTTTGTAATTTTTGGCTTCTAATGGGTTTGTTATCAAGAAACACTGATTTAAAGTTATTTACTTGTTAAAACAAATATGCTCAACCATTATATAAAATATGTCATGAGATCAAATAAATCAATTAAATGTGCATCACAAAAACATCATTGTATAGGAACATATGAATATATTACATCAACAGTACTTTTTAGTAACCAATAGATGGCACAAACCCTAAAAATATTTGTTCTTATAGTTATAATTTACAAAAAGTTTCATAATACAAGGTCATGTAAAGTCTGCCTAACTTCAGAAATAGGCTTAGGAATGTAAGTGATGTAACAAGAAGAGTTCCAGCTTCCGATCCTTTTAACAATGTGCCCGGTCTGAGATGAGAACATGAATGTAATGCTTAAACTTAGGTTTGCAAGAGGGTTATGATAGTATGGAAAAAGAGGCCTGGTTTTGGGTGGGTTTGCCAGCCTGTAACAGTTGAATACAGATACTTGCTTAGACCTGGACTATTGATAGGCATAAGATGTAATATTCTTTGACGGTCAGAAATACATAGGCAAGTACCAGTAACAAATTAGGGGGTAGATTTAATGGCAGGCATTAGCAAAAAAAAAAGCCCCACTACCGGATGCGTTAAGGTGTATTAAGCCATTTGAAGGTCTGTCTTATGAACAGCTAACAGCAGTTCACAAATCATAATGGCCTATACACTTACGTGCATTGAAACTCATGGAAAAAGATTCTTCAGAGCCATTCAAAACAGTGCGGTACTGCTAACAGCAGAAAAAAAATATACAGTTCATTGGTCATAGTTAAGGGCCAGTTTTGTTAGCCGTTAGACAAATAACAGTAAAAAAAAACCAAAACCCTGTTACATAGTAAAACAGACAAACCGCATACCACACAAGCATGCAAAGAAAAAATTAACCCATGCAATGCCAAATAATGCAAAAAACATGCCCATGCAACACAAATCACAACACAACACCCAAGCAACACCACAGGGACAAGACCTTCCAAAAAAACAACACCACAATATGGAACAGAACAATGGGAGTTATCACACAACACGGACACCTACCAATACAAAAGAAGCTCACCTGTGCAACATCACCAGATGATCCAGACACAACCTGCACCCCTCAACTTCACACCCGCAACTGAGAGAGAAACAGCAATCAGAACACACTACATTTTAAAACACAGACACACCTGCAAACACTTATCTGGACAACAAACACCTTCCTATTGGTCATAACTCACCTCATCACCACACCTAGACAATGCCCTACCACATACATAAAGGGTCAGCTCACCACACTCACTTGTGGCTTGTTTTCCAGTCAGGAAGAGAGAGAGAGAGTGAGAGAGAGATAGTTAGATAGAGAGAGAGATAGAACAATATGTATGTTCACTTACCTTTTGATTAGAAGACTGCTGCGAAGGCATGCAATGGTGAGAGCTAGGGAACAACAGCAACCCCCAGGTACACCTGACCAACAGCCTGTTGCAAGTGAGAAGGCTCTGGCTAAAGAGCCACACAGGAGTCTATCCCCACCCAGAGGACAACACCTGCCTGCAGATGCACAGCTGCAGCAACAGGACGATCCCCAGCTTCCACAGGGACCCCTGGAGTAATGTAGGATGTATAGACAACCATCAAGGCCCAGGGTCTACCTCCCAAGGGTCACTCTCCTTGGAATGACCAATGACGAGGTGATTGATCGCTACAGGTTGAGGCAGCACAGCATCATTGCCCTGTATGAGGTCATCAAGGATGAGGTGGATCCGATTTAGATCCACAACCATGCCCTATCTGGCTTGCAGAAACTCCTGTGTGACATACAGTTTATGGCAAGTAGCGCCTTCCAGTCGACAGAAGGTTATGCATCTGGCATGTCACAGGCCACATTCTCTCAGGTGCTGACCCAGTTCTTGCCAGCCCTCAAAAGCAAGGCCAGTAGATACATCTGATTTAACAGCACTGACATGGAGTGGACATGTCTGAAGCAGAGCTTCTACGCAAGGAGAGGCATGTCCAGGGTGACGGGTGCAATAGATAGCACCCATGTCTGTATCAAAGCTCCAGCAAGTGATGGACATCAGTTCATCAACAGGAAGAACTTCCACTACATGAACGTGCAGATGGTGTGTTACAGCAATATGAGGGTTATGAATATCTGTGCAAAGTATCCCAGGAGCTGTCATGATTCCTACTTTCTTCAAAACTCCTCAGTACACAGAGACTTCAAGAATGGAACTTATACAGGATTCTAGTGAGTTACTAAATCACACCACATCCACAGGTGTACACACAACACTGCTCAGCATGCTCCTGACTCACAGCTAGTACATCCACCGCATAAAACATCACTGTCACAGTTTCCCAATAATCATTCAGGAGTCAGTACTGTATAGTAAAATAATTTTAGGGAAAAACTCAATATAAGGTATCACACAGAATAAGACAAATGAAAAGAGGCTGAGGGTCACGAGCCAAGCTAGTGATACTATCAGAAATAGTAAGCTGCCAAGAATGGACCTCACTTCTGGATACTAGGCCAAAGCCACTGGAAGTCTCCACTGGAACCAGGAGCTGGAACAGGAGCAGGAGCTGGAACTCGATCTTCCAAGCTGAACCCACGAGGTGACCACCAGACTCAAGCTTGTCAGAGTAGTAGCAGTGGATATCTGACTCTCACCTGCAGTCAGACTAGGAAAAATGGATACCTGACTATGCTTGCAGACAGTATAATAGCAAGTCCCAGGTCCACACCAAATTGGGTGTCTGCTAAGAATAGGGAACCAACGAAGAATAGTCAGACAGAGCCACAGGTCAGCACCAGAAAGGGTAGTCAGACAAGCCGGGTCATACACAGATCAGATAGTCAGTCAGAGCCACAGGTCTGCACCTGATTGGGTGTCCACTATACAAAGGATAAGACAGGAGAATAGTCAGAAAGAGCCACAGGTCAGCACCTGAATGAATTGTCAGACAAGCCAGGTCATATACAGAGCCCAAGGAGATAGAACTGTATCGTACAACAATGCAAGGGCAACTGAAAGTTGGCTCAGTTCCCCTTTAAAGGCCCAATCCAGGAAGTAGATGGGAGGAGATATCAGTGCTACAACATAAAATCCCACTCTGCGTCATTCTGCCGCTTTGCGCCAGTAAATGACGCATCATGCCTCGATGAGTCAGTCTAGAGGCCTGTGCCCACATCAAACTGAGCATCAACAGCAGCTAGCAAGAGGGCACAGACGCCCAATCTCGCCCCAGGCACGCTTAACCCAGGCATTGTAAGTGAAGCCTGGGAGGAAGCCTCCTACACACTTCGTTGCATCACCGCAGGAACAGACTGTGGAACTAGGTAGGCTATGACAATCATTCACACAACATGTGCTCCCTGTCTCACCAAGTCACTCACTTTCCACAGCTGATGCTGACTATGGCTGCAAATCCCCAGTAGCCAATCCCCAAACTGATGCCCAGTAACGATACAACCAGACTCATGGCAGAACAAGGGATGCTATTGAGCAGACCTTAGGGCTCCTCAAGTCCCAATTCAGATGTCTGGACCACTCGGGGGAGCACTGCAGTAAGTGTGTGACTATGACAGTGCGCTTGCCTCCCCATGCTTCTCCTCACTGGTCTATGGTCATGGGTGCAGACGCGAGTCTGTGACATGTGCTGGTTTATACGCATGTTGCACACTCTCCTGATTGGTTCCCACCTTGTGTGTACCTATTTGAATGCTTCTGGGCCTAGCATTAGTTGCCCTTACGTGGTGTTCTAGTTAGTCTCGTTTGTCTGCTCCATTTCGCTGTGACTCTTGCTTGACCTCCAATCTCACTCTGTGTATTACCCTGGCATTACCCTGGCATGTCTGACTATACACATTGGTACTACCAGTGGCTCTGGCAGATCTCGCTCTGTGTATGACCCTGGCTTGTCTGACTATCCGCATCGGTGTTGACCTGTGGCTCTGGCTGACAACTCTCTCCGTGTATGACCCTGGCTTGTCTGAGTATCCACATCAGAATTGACCTGCTAGTTGACTACTCGGTCTGTGTACAACCCCGTCTTATCTGACTGTCCACTACGGTACTGACCTGTGGCTCTGGTTGACTACTCCCTCTGTGTATGAACTTGGCTTGTCTGACTATCCATATTGGTATTGACCTGTGGCTCTGGCTGACTACTCGCTCCTTGCTGACCCCAGTTTGCCTGACTATCGAATGGGGTGGACCAGTGGCTCTGGCTGACTACTCGCTCCTAGTTGTCCCCGGTTGTCTGACTATCCACTCGGTTCCAGCCTGTGGCTCTAACAACTTCTCACTCCTTGTTACCGGTTGTCTACACTCTCACTCCTTGTTGACGGTTGTCTAACTATCCTCTTGGTACTGAACTTGGTACAGGCTGCCTACTCACTCCTTGTGTTTTCTCTGGTATGGCTATTCCCTCCTGGTACTGTGGCGGTGCTGCCATTTTCCGATTGCCACTTCTGTATTATACTGGCGGTAGGATACTCCGATCTCAGGGCACTCAGTCCTACCTACAGATAGAACCATAGGCTAGGTTCTATATTCCTCTCTTCCTCAAGTAGAGCAGGCCTCTACCTAGTGTCAGTCTGGGTAGTAGACTGTGGGCTGTTACCATACTGTTTGGGGGTATTAATGTATTATTGCCTATTATCGTGTATTCTAAATAAAGGTGGTTTTATTTCAACATTACTTGTGCCTGACTATCTGTTTGTACTGGTTACCGTGACAGTAGCATTATAATGGCATGTGCAATACTGCACAAAATTGCAGTGGACACTAGGCTGGTGGATGATATCCAGGACCCCCCCCATACCTAAAGTGCCCGTGGACAGAGTGACCAGGGACCACTTCAGCTGTGACTATAACACAGGCATTCACACAATCCATGCATGTTCATCATCAGTCCTGTGAATTGGTGTCAACACACTAACCACACCAGACATGATGTTCTGTTTCACCCCACAGGATCAATGACACAGCCCTGACACTGACAGCAGTATGGCCACAAACATCATTCATACCATGAACATGGCATATTGTGTCTGGGGATTCCAAAACCATCTTCCATTCCCTCCTCCATGTTGATATTGCTACCTCAAGGATATCATGCATACCCCCAACCAAGGTACAACACATAACCCATGTTCAGCATCTTCCAGGACTTGATTGACAGAAACTAACATGATTTGCCATGATCATAGACATAGCAACCATGGTACCCTTGTAGCGAAAGAGCATTATCCAATACAATGCATTGGATAACACTGTCACATCAGGGGTTAAAGGGGTCATTGGAGTCAACATGGGAGCTGTAGTTTGCTATAGCTGAGAAGAGCAGCAGATGGATTGATCTACAGTGGTATTGTTACACAACATAGAGGTCATGAATTGTGGATCAGATCTCAATGGACACCATGCTGACCTGTGTATGTGCAGTGATATGTGCCCCTGACATAATTATACACATCAACAAATATGTCCTAATAGCTCCATAAAACAAATACATATGGCCTGCCATTGTCACTCTGACAGTGGCAGGCCACATTTATTTGTTTTATAGAGCTATTAGGACATATTTGCTGATGTGTATATTTATGTCAGGGGCACATATCCCTAAGGCTGGTTTACATCCTCTTAGTTCTCTCCATAATGGGTTACAGACGAGTAGACAACACATTACAAAGCTAGGGGTTGTATACTCCCCCATAACGGAAAAGATTAAGGGGATAATGATGTTGAAGCTGTTTCATGATGATCAGTTCGAGGGTTCTGTTCCAAATCCTGTCCTATTGTCCCACAGGCATCCATAGCATGATCCATCCTTGAACAGAGGAAGCTCACACCTTGATGTTTCAAGTGATTATGTTGTGATGCAATGTTTGACCTGATGTTCACAACAGCCTCTACTGCAACATTCACATGACCACAGAAGACAAAAAATCATATGTGTACTAACATCCAGTTATCAAACCTGTACAGTAAGAATGCTCATCTACACAGAGTTACCAAACTCAGTAGTGTTTCTAAAGTATTCAAATTTAGATTAAATTTACCTTTTGGCAATATACCCAGAAAACACATGTATGTTTTAATGTAGTTTGAGACACAATAAAAGAGAACCATCACTATTCTATCTGTGTCTGTATGAATGAATGTTGGATTAGACATCTCTCAATGTGGAACCATACTCAAGGCTAGAATATCCCTCATTCATAGGAAGGCATGTCCTACATCACAGGAGTCCACTAGTTGTTAGACCATGAGTGGACTTTGTGATGTATTCATGCAATGAGATGATGGCAGTGATACACTAATGTGTGTTGTGAGTGATAAAGAGGTGATACAGGGGACATTACTGGGGTGATACAATGGTGTGATTAGTAATGTAGACAATGACAGAATGAATGCAAGAGGATTTAATTGGCATGTGGATCTCTGGTTGTCATGATGGTATTCTATGCATTGTGTTGCGATGCATGGTATACCACCCTGGCAATCACAGGTAGATTAACTTGACAAGATCCTTACATGAGGTCTGTCCAAGTTCATTCCCCAGGCCACCAATCAGGTTGGTATTGAGAGATTTCTCTGATTAAGGTCTGTTGCAGTTTGGATCATTCTCTCCATCTTTGTGAGTGACCCAGCCTTGCTTATTCAGGGATATCCATCAATCATGGCCTGTTGGTGTGCCACCTACAGTGGGCGATATTTGGTTCCCATGTGTATCCTGCAAATAGTGGTTGGTGTAACATTCATCCATGGCATCACCATTCCTGAGGATCCATGTGAAAACCAAATGTATGATATGACAGTTCAAGTGAGAGTAAACGATTGAATACTCAATACAAAGGCCGACTTGGTTCTCCTTTAATTCCACAGTTGTGGTTATTCCAAGGCCTGTGTGTTACTCATACACCCATCAGTGGCACTGTGATGTTCGTCCTTTTCAATCTTTATTGACATTCAGAGAGCGGTGATGGAGACTTTATGGAGTGGAGGTTAAATGGAAATTATGACTTCTCCAGTGATAACATTTCTCCATTACCACTGTTTTTCTATGGAGTCTATCCAATGAGCCCTCAATAACTTGATCCATTATGTTGAATAGTCTCCACAGACAAACATGGAAATTGTTCCCATGTCGACTTTGTAGTTGGTTAACCCTTAGAGTCCCGGAGGGGTTGCCAAAGCTTTGTTGAGTGGTGCATTGATAATCCCTCTAGCAACTCTAGGGTTTATGTGCTGACTTCCTTGTGGGTACATGGATGACATTGTGGAGGAACAGTAATGATGCTTAACAGGCAAAACACAGAAGAGCATGGTTGTGTGGATTGTGTGTGATCAGCACAGCAACAAGAGGGTTAACCTGGGACTTGGACAGGTTTGGGCCTGGTTGAACCTTGCCTTTTGTCCTCGTATTGTGTCATGTTTTAACCCTCAGGGTGCTGTGTTGGTGCAGTTTTGGGGATGAATGATGGGCATGTGTTGAGGTGTGACTGTGTTTGCGTGTGAAGCTTGTGTTGGTTGATGTGGTGTGTGGTTATGTGATGATGCACTTACTGGTAGTGTGGAGGCTCCTCTCATCCCCAGTGTCCGATCCTCCAGGGACCCCCTCAATCAGTGTGTAAGACAAAGTCTGCCACAGCCTTTCCTCCCATCCACTGAAGGTGATTGGGAGAGGTGGACCACCTACGGTGCCTCGGGCGGACATGGAGATATCCCCCAACTTCTTTTTGACCACCCTCTTGCAGTAGCCCCATCTTTTCTTTATGGACTCCACGTCCCGTCTGCAGCTGGCCACCGTGTTCACCTTCCTGCATATTTGATTCCAGGCAGCCTTCCTCCTCGCAGCCAGGCTAGGGACCCTCTTCCTCGGAAAGAGGATGCTCTCCCTCTCTAGAAAAGCCTCCACGAGAGCCCTGTTCTCCTCTTCCATGTAGAGACGATCCCTGATCTTCTCATCCTCAGCTCCGGCCTGTGAGGTGTCAGAGCTGTGCCCGGAATGTTCTGCCTGCTGTGCCCCTGCCTGTGCGTGGTGCTCCCCGAGAGGTACCTCTCGTCCCACTGACACATCTGTCCCTGGCCTCCGTTGATTACTCTTCTGGGCCAGGTCCCCCTCCACCCTGCGGATCTCCCTTTCCCAATCCTACTCTGCCCAGGGATGCCCTCCTGACCTTCCTCCTCCACTACTCTCCCCATCCTTCTCTCCTGTCTTCCTCTCCTCGACATCATTCACCCACTCACACCCAGGCACTCACACAGGCCCTCACAGACACACTTGATCACACTCACTCTGTCACACTGTCACTCACAGAATCACAGTGAAAAGTTGTATAAGGTATTATAAACAAAAAGACTGTGTGTGTATGTGTATGTGTTTGTATGGGTGTATGTAATATGTGCAAAAGTGTGATATGTGTCAAATTAAGTGCAATGCTCTCCTCTCTCCAAACTCCAATAACTCCTACCTCCAATGACAGCTCCTCTCTCCCTTGCTCTTAACACTATCCTCCGCTCCTGTGTCCTGTGCTCTAGCTCGCTAAAACTCGAAACACACAGAGGATGTGACCATTATTTTGGGGTATATATAGGTGTATTTGAACTTTTTTGCTAATTTGGGGTCTTGGGATTCGCTGTGGGTTTGAATTTGTTGGTGCATCAATCAGGGTTGCTAGCCAACATCAGCCGTTATGTTACAATTTTACTTCAGTTATGGTTTATTGGGTGATTTGGACTCACGGTGAAGCTAAAACAGGTGTGATGCAGGTGCATGTTTTAGTTGTGCCTACGCTCATTAGGTTTTCTTGTAGACTACTTGTCAAATCCGCCATAAGTCACGTATTATTTGTTTGTGATGCTCCTTTTGCCATTAACGGTGGTGTTAACGGCTACCTTTAAATCCACCCCTAGGAGGTGAATAGGGATGGGCAAAGTATTTTTCCTCAAAAAAGAAACAGGAGGAAAATTTTACTTTTCACCACGTGATAAATATTTTGATGAAAATGCAATGTTTTTACTTAATTTCATATAGCTCATTGCACTAAAATAAATGGGAAGACTGAACTTCTCCCAATCTTGGCAGGTTTCCCTTCTGTGAGATGAAAAGAAAGCAGCAGCACATTTTGGAGCTAGAGAAGACATGCTAATAATTGGACTTGAAGCTTAGTTTAGGGAATCTTGTAGACTGGAAATCTGTTCTCTGTATTAGGGGAGTCTGGGGGACTCTAGGGGACAGGAAGAGACAAAGGAGGTTGAACACACATACCTCCAAATTATGTGCGCCTGACTGGGAAGACACAGGCAGAGGTGATCCACGTTTCTTCCTGATCTGGCTGTTATCTCTGTCCTAGAGGAATCTGGGGGTATGAGAATTGAGCAAAGGAGGTTTACCCCAAATACCCCAAAAGTTTGTGTAAAAAGTAAAAAGAAATGTTGTTCAGATTTCAGTATGCCTCTTAGGAAGGTCTTGATTGTGAGACGATACAAATGAGGTATAATTGGGTATCATAGGTGAATGCAATATATAGTATGCTTGAAAGGTACAATATTTCACAATAATGTATACAAGTTTGAAAAGTGGCACAAAGAGGTAAATGCTAGCAATGTGCTGATGGCATGAGGCTCGGGGGGTAGTAGACAAACCAGGCTCTGGAATATGTCTTCTTGGTATTGTCAGAAAGGGTCTTATTCTTGAGCTCCCTGGCCCCTAGGTGGTGTACAATCAAACCATGTTCATTATGTGCATGTGTAGGTATGGGGAGAGGGTCTGAAGACGGCTGGATGTGAAAAAAATCCTAGAAGATTATGTGAGAAAGCACATCAGCTGATACATACAAATATCCTGGGATACACTGACATACCATAGAGAATTTTAAAGTAGACAGCCATGTTACCCTCTTAGCAAAAGGCTTATGATGGAGGAGGAGGACCCGGCGTTGCTCACTATGTGGGCTGTGGCCTGATCTTTCCATGGAGAAACCAATCTAAAGGATGTAGTTCAAACAACAATAAAGACAAGCCAAACCTGTGAATGAGTAAGAACCTAGGAGGCCAAGCCTCTATCATACAATATTCTCTGAAGATGGCTGCATATGCAGGGGATCAGGGAAATTATGCTGGAAAAGAAAGATGCATGAGGGGATAGCAAATAATAAATTAAGCCTTTAATTGAGAACCTGGCAGTGCCAAAAGGAGTAAGCTTCTATTCTGAGAAGGAGGGTGGAACATATGTCTCTAAGACATAGCACTAAGTGAGTTTGTTGGGCAGTAAGAGGCCCACAGTCATTGGGTCCAATATAGCTTATTGGAGGTTAGGACAATCAAGGGAAATAGTAGGGAATGTGATGGGACCAGTGTGGAATCCTCTTGATAGGCCAGTAACCATAAAACCTACTATAGAAGGAGCGGTTTTTGCGTTCAGATAACCCTTAAACCTTTGAATGTCAGAGGGGAAAGCAATGAACTGCAAAGTAATGCATTGTGTACAAAAATATATATAAAATAGGAGCACTACTAATATATACATTATTTCAAGGTGCAACCCTGCATATCATGCATGGGGTACCATAGTCCTATATAAATAAAATTCCAAAATAGTAAAGAACAAAGAGCAGGAAGTAAATAGGCACACAACCTACATCCATTAATTCACACCATCAATTGAAAATTGTACAAAATATTTATTAATACTCTCCAACTTTGGAGATCTTAGTGAATAGGCTCTATACAATAACATAGGAACTGGAGAAATTATATCACTTGAGAAGTAATCTCCTCTTTATCACCTCTTTATAATGCCTTAGTGCATAACCCCCCCAGATATTGTGGATTGCAACTTCTATAATCCCCAACAAGCAATGAGCTTGTTGGAGATAATAGGAATTATATTCTCAACAGCTAGAGTGTCAAAAGGTAGCCTAGACCAATCTAAATGTTCAGGACAGTATAAATCAATATTATTAACACAAATGATTTATTACCAATTTATGTTAGGGAATATTAATGTCTGGATGCTAGAGACGTATCCAATGCATTTCAACGCAATGTTCAAGAGATGTCATTATAATCAAAGTAGTTAAAAAAATACTTACTTATGACCCTTGTAATGAAAATTAATGTTTGTTAACACATTTAGAGAAGAATTGAAAGGGTTTTAATACTTAGATGAAAAGCAATACATTGGAGTTGTCTATCACATCCAAGTGTTAGCAAGGCTGCTGTATATTTCTTGACCATGCACACATGTTAGAGGAAGAAGCCATCTCACACATAACAATAATCTGTTCTTGATTTAAATATGTTTAAATTAATACATTTCTTGCATTCTTGCTGATAAATTCCAGTTGTCATACATCTTTGCCAATTGCAATCAATTCTAATTAAGTCAGTGGAGAAATGTAAAGCTTTGTAAATGAATTCAAGCATATAATAAAATACTAAACAAGCTTAAAATGCATTGACGTATTAGGATCTTGGCCTTTGTTCATTCTGCTAACCTCAAACAGGCAAGGCTCAACAATAATGATAAGTAATGGAACCTCAGAGTCAAATATCCCCATAAATCAAATTGATACAGGGATCTTTGTCATCAACAAGCAATGTGTTAAAAAGAAATTAGCAATTAGATGACACAAAGACAAATATATAGCATACTGCTGCCTAATTTATTCATCCCTCATGTACAAATAAGAGTTTTGGCAAAAAGATGGCTTTGCAATTTTCTGTGTCATATTAGCATATTGCATATCTTTGTATTTCACAGGATGTTCTTTGTAAAGCATTATGACTAATAATCAGTCAAACAAACACTAAATAAAATGAATTGATGGACTTAGTTCAACTCATTTTGAAATGGTATAACTTAATCCACTGTTGAAAGAACAGAATGTCATTACCTCAAAGCGATTAGCCAACTTGCCTTTTATGTAACAGGCTGCCTGTAGTGCAAACACAGAGCTGAAGGTGGATTATAATAAACTTTGACAATGCTAACAACTATTCCTTTCACAAACTGTAATTTAAATGAGCTGCATAGACGAAGAAAAGTAATGAGAAATATGAATTTTTATTAGGTTTTGCTTTAATTGTTAATTATTATGATTTATATATGTAGACTACATAGCATACTATTACGATAACAACCATTACCAGATGCTAAAGAGATGTAATTCTGGAGCAAACCAATTACACCCTAGGTGACAAATGAAAACTCCTATCCTATAACATAAAATGATAGAATGCGTTGCTCCCTGTGAGCGTAACCGCACATGCGCAGTAGAGACTGCGGTTCCAGCAGTCTCTGCTGTGCATGCGTGGTTTCGCACACAGGGAGCTTCGCTGTAAGCTGTCTAGAGCTCCCCGTTAAGGATCAGCGTGTTCGGCGAGAGACTCACTGAACACACTGATCTGGAGCGGGGAGCTCTGGACGGCTCACCGCCTGTCTCTGCTCTGGGGCCGCTGGGTGCACTTTAGCCTGTGTATACGGGCTTTGATACTAGTTAATTAATAAAGCCCTGTTAATGACTTGTATGCCAGAATGGTCTCCAACAAATTGCTTTGTGTTGTGTTTGAGACCTCTCTAGCATTAAAAAGGTTAAAACTGTATCTCTCTAACTTGCTGAATACAACACTAAGCATTATACAGAAAACCAAAGATGAGCAATTCTGGGGCAGTCGGCTGTATCTACTTATATATTTTTGCATTTGTTTTATTTCTATGTTAGGTCTATATTTATTTCATATCTTCTCACAGCAACCAATACAATTTTAATTGAAATAGCAATAAAGATAAGCCCCACCCATGGTTCCTTTGGAACACTGCAATCATTTTCAGACATTAACATTAATTATTCATCTATAGGCTATACATCTATATTAGAGGACTGTATAAAGCACACCTATGAACTAAGACCTTCTGTTAAGCAAATTAAGAAATAACACATCCCTATATGTATAATTTCTCTTTGATCATAGACCCCTTTACTTAGTTTTGATTATATTTGAACATCCATATATAATTTCTCATTTATTTATTATTACAATTCCAGGGGGTGCCCCTTTTTAATGCATGCTGTCTGTATTATGACAATGTTATTGTTTTAGAAAACAAACTTGTAAGCAAAGTAACCAAGAGCTTTGAAATGATAACAGGGAAGTGCATAATAGGAATAACACACCAATAAAAATCAGGATGCATCTAGGAAAGGGATGGGTGAAAACTTTATCCTCAAAAAGAAAAGTGTAGAAAAAACTGCCCTTTTTGCCATGTGCAAGAATTCCAATGAAAAGTTTCATTTTTCCCTCTTTTTTTCTACAACACACTCCCCAGCCTTCTGCCACAGTATCCATAGACCTACACATACTAGCCTCCCAGCATTTTCTCACAGTAAACAGAGAATCACACATATTGACCCACCATTCTTGTCTCACTACATAAAATCAAAACACACTGACCCCACAGCATTGTCTAACAGTAGCCATATAACACACATATTGACCTCAAACCTTGTCCCACTGCACTGGTTGCCATAGAAACACACATACTGACACCCTCCAACCTTGTTCCACTATACTGGTAGCCATAGAAACTCACAAACCAACCTCTGAGCCTTAGCCATGTCTCTTTACACTGGTATCCATAGAACAACAGTTAGCATTGAGTCTGAACCCTGATGGGATGTCTTTTGTGTAACTAGAAACTGTCAAAGGTCTTGCAGGAAAATTGGAATTTGTTAGCTAAAAGGTGGACATTTTATGAAGTTTCTTAGCATGGGAATCATTATGAAAAAAGAGGCGATTTGCTAGGTTTTCACAAAATCCCCATGGGAAAAATGGGACTTTTCCCATCCCTAATCTAGGGAACAGAGCCATGCAAAAATAACAAGCATTCAAAGTCCATATATGTGAAAAAGAATCAGGTTCATAAACAGATATACACTGTGAAGAGTAATCAATGAGCAGGAAACAAAATCCACAAATAATCCATAACATGAAGTATATAAATGATTTGTTACAGTGCAAATTAGAATGAAGTATACTAATTAATAGAAGAATGAGAAACAAAGCAATACAGGGAACATCAGCAAGCCAGAGGGTGTGAGAGGCTCTAAATACGAACAAAAGTACAGTTGCTGGTTCTATGGCTAGTTACCGCTCAAGAGCACCACATTTTAGATCACTAGCGCCATTACAGAGGAGAAATTTCCACATGCACATTAGACTAATCCTGCCAATAAGGGTGGTCTAGCTGATGGGCAAGTCCTCTCTGCATGGGAAATACCAGCTAACCCAGAAGTAAGTTTCGGCCTTATCACTGAGGTGCAGCTGATTGCCCTACGCACTGAGAGCAAGGGGTCTACAGCTAGTTACTGCTCAAGAGATCACATTTTAAATCACTAGTGCTATTACAGAGGAGACATTTCCACAGGCACATTAGAACTAATCCCACCCATAAAGGCAGTCTAGCTCCAAAATGACGGGCAAGTCCCCTCTGCATGGGAAATACCAGCTATCCCCAGAAGTACGTTTCTGTCTTGTTTGGGCCTCGTCAGTGAGGTGTATCTGGTTTCCCTAGGCAATGAGAGCAAGGGGGTCCACATCTGGATTCCCCTTTACTCTTAGGGAGAGACCATAAGAGTGTTTGGAAAACAAGCCAGAGGATGTGAGAGGCTCTGAGTATGAACAAAAGCAAAGTTGCTTGTTCCATGACTAGTTACGGCTCAAGAGCATCACATTTTAGCTCACTATTGCTATTACAGGGGAGAAATTTCCACATGCACATTACAGAAAGGGTAGTCTAGCTTCAAAATGATGGGCAAGTTCCCTCTGCACAGGAAATACCAACTAACCCCAGACGTACGTTTCAGCCTTCTTTGGGCCTCCTCAGTGAGGAGCAGCTGGAACATAAAATTACACACAATGGCCATAAAAGTAAGATTTCAGTAAAGTGCCGTAAGTTGAGAAAGATCCTATGTATAAAATAATAAATTGTTGAATATCTAATTAAGTAATAACTAATCTACTGTATACAATATACAAGCTGTAAAATTAACTATTCATTGTATTTTGCTATTAAAACTGGTATTTCTTGTGCTTCAGATGCTTATATTGATCAATTTAAAATCATAAAGCAATTATTTACCTTTACAGAAACATTTTATGACTTGGTCAGTTATTTTAGTTATCAGTCAGTTATTTCCATTGTGCAGAATTACATTTGTTTGTGGGTCAATTTTATTCTAGAGCACATTTATTTTCTTTTTCGCTGTAGATGGTTTGGCTATTGCTATGGGAGCTATCATTGCACATTGGTTTGCTGCAATATTATGTGGTCAGTAAGAGATGACAAACATATTTTATGTGCTTCTGCCAAAGGCAATTCTCTGAATTACATACCTAGATGTTGTAGTATTATTTTTTTAGGGGAGCGAGTGGCCCAAAGTTTGGAATCATCATCAGCAATTAATCTATGATTTCAATGTAATATCTAGTTATGGAAGGAATTATTTTAAGAATCAGAGTGGTTTGAAAAACATTGTTAAGCAATGGATTGCATACCCTCCCGGTCCTTAAATGATGATGATCCTATAATTATACATAATGGTAAGTGGGAACTCATACATGGATGTAAGCAATTGCCATTTTTAAATAGGTTTGAGGACCTGTCCATAGTCCTGTGTCTCAGATTGCTCTGAAAAACCCCAGTCTTCCTATATTTAACTTGCTTGTCTGCTCCAAACTCAGACTTGTCCAAAAAGAGCTGCTGCCAAACAATGTTTCCAAGAATCCACATACTCTCCTTGAAATTGGGTCTGCCTGACTTTTAAACAGTGTACTCCGCATTCTTATGGTCTTGGACATTCTGTGTCTATGGAAAATGTGATGTGTACGGCTCTATTGTTAAGGTTTTTGATTTCCACTTCTTCAGGAAACTCTTCAGTACCCTGTACGAATGTGTAAGTGCTACTTTGGACAAGGGTATTGTTGTTGATTTAGTATACTTGGATTTTACAAAAGCATTTTATACAGTGACTCACAACAGGTTACTGCTTAAATAAAAGGCTTTGGTTTGAGAGGTGATATCTCTGCATAGATAGAGAACTGATTAAATGATACATAGCAGGAATTTGTTGTAAATGGAACCTTTTAATTTCATCTAAAGTTGTAAGTGCGATGCCACAGGGGTAATTACTGGCCTGAGTCCAATGCTATTTAAAGGGATAGTAATACTTCATTTTAACTTTATTTTATTTTATAGGCATTAAAAAAACATGAAGAATGATATAAGTCTTATCTCTGAAACCTTTATGGTTTAAGAGATATTCACAAACAAAGTATCCCCCCCCTGTTCAACCAGATCAGAAGGGAGATGCCCAGGTAGACTGCAGAGAGGGACAATCTTCAATTAAGATAATGGAAAAAGCTGAAAAACTTGTCAAGGGGGGAAGGGCTTTCATTGTTTTCATACAAAGAAAATTGTCCCCTTCTGTTATCTGTACTGTCATACAACCAGACTCACATCTGAGAAGAGATGGCTTACACTAGGTAAAAGGGGCGGGGAGGGGAACTTTGCTTGTGAATATCTCATAAACCATAAAGGTTTGAGAGATAAGACTTATATCATTCTTCATGTTTTTTTAATGCCTACAAAATAAAATAAAGTTAAAACGAAGTATTACTATCCCTTTAATTGATTTATTAATTATCTAGAAGGGGATATTGAAAGTATTGTCTCAATCTTTGCTGGGTAAGGAAATGTATGCATAACAGGAAGTTATTTCTCTGTAGAATGATTTGGATAAACTGAGTGAAAGTGGAAAAGTGGAAGATGAGGTTTAATTCAAATAAATGTATGCATTTAGGCTGCAGAAACAAATATGAAATAAACAAGAGGTCAAACATTAAGAAGCTTTTGACTTAAAACAAAGGCAGGGGTCTGTGCTTGCAAATATTGTAGTTGATTTAAAAAAGTAATGGATACCTTCTAAGAACACAATATTGAACATTAAGACAGCTGGTTTGAAAGAAGAAAGGATAAAATTAGGCAATAGTTGGGGATATAACCCCTTCAGTGCTGGTGCTGGGGGCAAGCTGGATGCAGGTCTATTTCTTACTTGCTAAGAGCAACATGTTGTTTTTTTAAATAAATTTAAAACATAGCAAGTATTTTATTTACACATACTATTTATTAAACACATCTTCCAAAGTTTAAACAAAAAATAATGGGAGATTTATTGTTGTGGAGCAATTTAATACACTTATCTACACCACCAAGTCTTATCAATAGAAAAGTGGGAAAAGAGGGACATAGGGATTTTATCCGCAGAGGGACAGTTCCCACCTAAAACTGCCTATTTTGTAGGTATGAATGACCTGTCATACCTTTCATGCCATTTCCATAAAAAATTAATGCATGGTGCCGAAATTATAAAAAGAGAACCAATAAAAATGGTGTGTTTTTTTTATTTTTTCCATCATTTATTTTATTTTTAATTAAATAAATGGTGGGTTATCCATAAATGTGTGTTGTCAGAAGAGACCCCTTCTTGTGCGTGAAAAAGCTGTATATAATTTATGAGAATGGAATAAAAGACCATAGGTTTGTCTATGAGTAAGAGTAGATGAAGAGTGAAAAGTGTGAGACAATGTCGAAACACCTGGTGTGTTGAAACATACACCTTGTTCCATCTCTGTTGGATACACGCTGCTTGTATTTTGTATCTTTTACTATCAGTGAATAAAGTTTTTTGATTTTACAAGCTGGCTGGGGTTTGATCTGGAGTGCCGCCAAACCTACGAATATTGTATCTATATACAGGACTGGAGAGCCTGCTTTCGGCTTTGAGCACCCGGACTGCTATACAGTGGTGAGTTCCTTTTATTCTGCTAGCTGCATATTGAATTTGTTAGTAGCCCCTTCTTCTTTTGATGTTTGACTTCTAGTGAAAACACTGTTGAACAAAAACATAATCAAAAAGATCAGAATTGCTCCAGTCCTTAAATGCAATCCACCTCAGATTTTCACGGGACTTAAAGGGTTAATTGGAAATGGTTTCATTGTTTGTTTGTTTGTTTTTTGCTTGTTTGTTTGTTTTGCTTTCCTCTAGATCAACAAAGGTGATATGGCATGGACGGAACTTGATAAAGACATGCTTTTTTCAGGCTTATTAACTGTTACTATGTTTTTCAAGGGAGCTTTTTTCTGTAGACATCTTGCTAAACCTTGTCTTGGACCCCAAAGATGGTGTGGAAGGGTGGTAGTGTGCGAACCATTCCATTGTACCATGTCTCAGATCACCTGTAGTTCTAGCTCTCATTTAAAGGGATAGTAATGTTTCACAATAAAAGCAGCTCCAATTAATCTTCATAGTATTTGGGCCATGGAGAGCGTTATTTCAGTATGGTCAGAGTTGTAGTTTAAGAGTAATTGAATGATAAAGTATCCCCTTCCTCCCCTTTTACTGATGTAACACTGCTCAGCTCAGAGCAGCAAAGTGGTGTCCAGGTCATTCGCAGAGAGGGACAATCTTCAATTAGCATAAGGGAAAAACCTGTCAAGGGGAGAAGGCCTTTCATTGTTCTCACCTAGACACTGTCTTGAAGGGAAGGGAAGGGGACTTCCAGGGCCAGAAAAATGGTGTGGGCTCCTTGACTGCTAGTCTGGACACTCTCAAATGCTTCCCCTACCATTCCTCTAACACTAGTCCCACTGGCTGCTTCACCATTACTGTTACTACTACTACTAACATCAACCACATCAAGTTCAACCCCAGAGTTTACCTCCTTACAGTCACTAGTAATATGAGGATATTGACTACCCTCTCCTTCACTCCTAAAACTAACAAGTTCCTGGACCTTCTTAGTTGTAGTAGCAGTACTAGCACTGACATGAATGCTAGGGGAGGCTGTCACACTTGGCATAATCTCCTTCCCCAACTCTGTCTTGAGTATTACAAGACACACTAGCATCAGGTTCAGCACTGGTGGCAGCAGGTTCAGCACTGGCAGCAGGCACAGCACAGGTTGCAGAAGGGGAAGCATGTTTGACAGCAGGCACAGTACTGGGGGCAGCAGGTTCAGCACTGGCAGCAGGCACAGCATTGGTGACAGCAGGGGCAGCACATCTGATAGCAGGCACAGCAATGGTGTTAGCAGCAGCAGGGGCAGCACATCTGACAGCAGACACAGCACTAGTTGCAGAAGGGGCAGCATATCTGTCAGCAGGTTCAGCAATAGTGACAGCAGGAGCAGCACATCTGGCAGCAGGCACATGCAGCTGACCTATCCTGCTCTCACTACTACCCTTTACTTCTTCCCTTGACTTTAATTTCCCCAAGATCCCTAGGTGTGATTTAAGGAGACTGGACAGCGTTGGGTCTGTAGAGCACACTTCATCCTCCTCCTCAGACTCAGTGGACAGATGAGGGTCCTTCCAATTCCTCCTTTTATTTTTTTTAAGTTTCTCATAGTGATAGCACTGACTACAAACCTCTCCTGCCTCAAAGTTGCAAAAAAAAAAAAAAATCACAACAGAACAGCACTGCACGTCTACCTCACAATGTAGCTACTTCTATTGTGTTCCACTTCCTGGAATAAGTCACTTTTATAGCAAAAAGGTGAAAAACACAAATCAAATGGCAGAAACTTTCTAGCCATTGAAAAATGGTGAGGAATTTTGGCCAATAGGTGATAAATTAGAAGATTTTAATCTCTGATTTTGAAACAGATTTTCCAGTGAAAAAGCGGACAACAAAGTGGTATTCATGGAATTTCTCGTGGGCACACAGCAAGAGCTTTCACCCACCCCTAGTGTCAGGTTCTTGCAGCATGTTATTCTGGATTTGACAGAGATAGAGGAAGCAAAACAATTTTGAGCTAGTTAGGATAGGCAAATAAAGTAAAGTTGGAGTGTTGTGGACTGAAAAAGTATTCTCTTTGTTAGAGGAGTCTGGGGAGAGAGTGAATGGGGAAAGGAGATTTATTCAAAATACCCCCAAATCGTGGGCGAATGAGACAGACAGCTGTGATCCAAGTTTCTTCCTGATCTGGCTGTTATTATCTCTGGGGAGGAGTCTGGGGTGTGAGAAGGGAGCAAAGGAGATTAACCTCAAATACCCCAGCATTCTGTGTGACTGATTGGGAAGACACAGGCAGCTGTGATCCAAGTTCCTTCTTGATCTGGCTGTTATCTCTGAGTTAGGGGAATCTAGGGGTGTGTGAAGGGAGCATAGTAGATTTACCCAAGTACCCAAAAATTGTGTGTGACTGATAAGATACAAAGCTGTGATCATTCCAGCTGCCTGTTTTCTATGTTAGGGAAGTCAGGGAGTGTCAGAAGGGAGTAAAGGATATTTATACAAATTATCCCAACATTTTCTGTGGCTGTTGATCTAGATTAGATCCCTCCAGCATCCTCCTCTTCATCAGAAATAGATGAAGTTGACTGTGAGAGAGATGATGACATGACAATAAAATTAGCTGAAAGCCACAGGTTCAGTCTTCTACAAATGAAAAGGAGCCCCTTGTCTGTTTAAAAACTGTTCTAGAAATCAATTGGAAAGTCTGACTTTGGAGAAGTAAAGATGCCAAAAAATACACAGTCATCCCCAGCATCATTACACTTCCAAATCCAACCCCACTCAGCCACACACACTAGTTTTGAGTAATCAGCAGCAATACAGGTTACCAACATACACAACTCTAGCTATGATTAATGCCTCTGCTGCTGTTGGAAGTTCAGCACCTTTGACACCTAGTAGTAGTACAATTACAACATCATCTGGCCCCAGTAGCAGTATCTCCTCATGAACCTCTCAGTTTATTAAGTCCACTGAATGGAGATATGTCACTCATGATTCAAAAGCTAAGCATGTTGCTATCTCTTGTGTGTGTAAAAAGCATGCGAGCAGTTGGAAAATAGACTAACACAGAGGTACCTCCTCAATGAGATCCAACCTGAAGAACAACCACAGGTCTGACTGGGAGGAACACCATCAACAGGTCAGAGGTGCCACAACTAGCAGCAGTAGAAGCACTCCTAAAAGTTCCCTGGACTCTGGGACACATAACAGAAGTGATGTTGAGGTATAAGAGAGTGTGTCAAGATTTTGTTGATTTGAAATAAGAAATAAGTTGTAAAGTGCCAACACATGTGGCCTCTGAATCTCCCACCACCTCCACAAGTCATGTTTTTAAAGCAATAACATTACACAGTTCTTGTACCATGTACTGCCAACCCACACTTACTGAGTTCTTGGGAGGAGTCATAGACTGCCCACACATGCTGCTTCCACCTCCACCACCCCCATTAGTCATAGTGTTAAAGAAATCAAGTTACAGGGTTCTTCTGTCATGTATTGCCAACCCACGCTTACTGAGGTCTTGGGAAGGAGTCAAAAGTGCCATAAAAATAATCTACCACATTGTCATATATAGTTGGTGCACCACACAATGTGCAGTTGGTTCACACGAACTGCCACATCCTTTTATCCACAGAATCACTATCAGCTGCTGGGAGAGTTACTGTTGGAGGTGGTACACTAGAGGAGGAGGAGGTAGAGACCCTGTTAGTTCTGGGGTTGGGACAGTTGATACTTCTTCCCACACCCAGACCCTAGAGCAAGACGCTGATGATAATTCAGATGATTGCTCACCATCAAACTTTCAGACTCAGGTTGGGTCTCTCTACTCTCTTCGATTTTCTCCAACATGCTTTGTTCTCTTGGGGAGGAACAGGAGTACAGCAAAAGCAGCTCTAGATTTCTTTTGTGGGGGTTTTACTTTCACAAGCTTACTATAAATGCTGTGGGGTGTGTATTGCATTTGTTTTAGGAGGGTGGTTGTGCCAAGGTGTGTCCCCTACTTTCCCATTTTCGTTGACTTGTCACACAGTGCAGTCACTGATGTCATGGATGACATGGTAGAACAGTCAGAGAAACACATCCTTTGAGGAAGAATGATAGTCCTTGCTCTTCATTGGCTAACAACCACAACGTGCCTTCGGGTGCCTTGAAATCACAGTGAGAAGGCTGCATCTGACTGCTACAGGACCAGAGCAGTCAGTTTCAAACATGCCCTGGTGGTCCCTCAATTGTGAATACTGCTACATTGATTGTATGTGCAAATGGAATTGTATAACAAAGACAATGTTTGTAAACATTGCTTTTGTCACTGCTCTCTGTCTCTATCTTTCTCATTCTGATTGTGAGGCAGAGAGAGACAGAACATACCTAACAACTTTTCAAATTGCCAAAGAGGGGTCATTTTTGTTTTAGGTCATGTTTCTAGGGGAAGTGACTACTAGATACATCATTACAAGAAAAAATATAGTTTATTTCATGACCCACTGAAAGCCCTTTATTTAAATTTAATAAATGGTTTAGAACAATATCAAAATATTTTATACACATACACATTTATAAAATCATAGCAAAGTTTAAATATTCATAATGTTGAGTTTTATTGCTAAGGAGCAATATGATACCCTTAAAGACTACACATTCTGATCTCATAAAGAGAGGGACATCCTGGTGGGAAAGAGGTGCAGAGGGACGTAAGTCTCAAATGGGGACTGTATCTCCTGAAAAATAACACTTGGGAGGCATGAAAGAATGTTCATACATTGTCTCTAGTCCCTGTTAAAAGATACATTAACTGAATACAAATGGTATCAGGAAATGTGTTTTTATTAGAAAAAATAAGTGATGGGTTATACATATAACTATGGCATCAAAAGAAGCCCTATTATCCTTAGAAACTGTATATAAATTGTGTGGTTGTTATAAATGAATTAGAGGGAAAATATGGTTGAACAAACATATTCTAAAAAGGTCAAATTTGCTCTTGTCCTCTAGTATAAAAACGTCCATGTCGCAAGGGGTTAAGTGCAGCAGACACAGTCCTCAATTTGGTTGTGGACTGTAAAACAGATGGTAGGGCAAAAATGATACCAACTGGCAGACACACTGTGTCCCCGAAGGTATTCAATTGGCCTATCACCAGAAACCACAACAGATGTTGGGCCAGAGAGCTTGACATTTAGTCAAACATTTGTTGTTTGTTTTGAGTTCTCAAAACTCCAGCTAAATAATGAGATAAATGGGAACATCAAAGGAAAATGGCTAAGGATCTGTGACTGACATACTGTCAAGCACCGAATGTGAGATCAAACACAGTCATCCTTCCAAACACTAAATCTAAACTACACCTAAAAGTTAAGTTAAACAGTACTAGCCCTAAAACTATCCTATACCTACACCCCAGAGCTGCATAACACTTACTGTCTTCACACTTACTGTCATCCACTGTACGTCTTCTTCTCTCATCTTCTTTCTTCAGTCTTCTTCTTTCTCTCTCTCCATCTTCTTCTCTTCTGTCTTCTCTTCTTCTTATTTGTTCCAAAGTTGTCCCTGCAAAGAAGATAAAAAGTAAAAATGATATATGCTCTCAAAAAGTATGACTCAAAGATAATCAGTAGTTAACACTTTGAGTGCCGGAGGGGGATGCAACACATTGCAGAGCCTCTCCTGTACTCAAAGGGTTAAATTGGTGCTAGCAAAAGAAATGCTAGCAGTCCAATCATAAAAAAAATGCTTACTGTCCAATCAATGCAATCAAAAGCCATATCAATAAAACCAAAGCACACCCAAAATGTGTTAAATGCTAGCTGAATTAACCCTATGAGTGGCAGGTGGGCATGTTTACCCACTGGCGCTCACAGGGTTACAGCGGAGTCTTCATCACTCTGGTCAGCTGCTGTCCATCTTCTTCTTCAATCTCCCTTCTTCTTTCTTTCCACCTTCTGTCTTCTTCTCTTCTTTGTTTCACTCATGTTCCTCTAAAAAGAAAAAAAAAAAAAGGAAACATTAAGGGCTTGATCCAAATGTTGGAGTAGAAAAATGCAGGTAGGACAAAATGGATACCGACCGAGAAAATAAAATGTTTTGGTCGGTATTCAAATGTCCTACCAACATTTAGCACAAAACTGGTGTGTCCAAACGTTCGTTTTGTGCGTTAAGTTCCCAAAACGCTGCTAAATAACGCCAGTTTTGGGAACTTAACAGTAAAAAAAACCTAACGATCGGTGCCTGACATACCGTCAAGCACCGATCCTTAAAAAGTCTGTAAAAGAAAATAAATACGTTTGAGTTGAGAGAATAGATACATTAACCCCTTGAGTGTCAGAGGGGTATGCAACGCATTGCAAAGCAAAGTATTTACTTAAAGGGATAGTAATACTTTGTTTTAACTTTATTTTATTTTGTAAGCATTAAAAAAATATGAAGAACGATATAAGTCTTATCTCTCAAACCTTTATGGTTTAAGAGATATTCACAAGCAAAGTTTCCCCTCCCCGCCCCTTTTACCTAGTGTAAGCCATCTCTTCTCAGATGTGAATCTGGTTGTAAGACCAGACAGATAACAGAAGGGTACAATCTTCTTTATATGAAAACAATGAAAGCCCTGCTCCCCCTTGACAAGCTTTTCAGGTTTTTCCCTTATCTTAATTGAAGATTGTCCCTCTGTGCAATCTACCTGGGCACTTCCTTTCTGCTTTGGCTGAACAGTGTGACATCAGTAAAAGGGACGGGAGGGGGACACTTTGTCATTAAATTACTCCTGAACTACAACTCTGACAGAACTGAAATAACACCCTCCAAAGTCCAAATACTATGATGATTAATTAGAGCTGTTTTTATTATGAAACATTACTATCCCTTTATAGACAATAGAGATACCATGGCATTACGATATATGGCAAACATTCCTAACGTGTATTATTATATGTGGGGGATTTTTATTTGAAGACTCGCACACTACTATGTACTTTAACCCTTTGGGCCCCAGAGAGGTATGCAACGCATTGCAATGTGTTGTGTACCCCACTGGCACTCAAGGGCTTAATGTATCTATGCTTTCAACTCAAACTTATTTTTTTTCTATTACAGTAAGAAGAAAGAATATAGAAGAGAAGAAAGAAGACAGAAGATAGAAAAGGACATAAGATGACCAGGAAGCTGAGGACTCCGCTGGATATCAGGAATAATGGTAAGTGTTACTTGTAAAGTTATGTTTGTTTTAACTTAGTCGGGTTAACCCTATGAATGCCGGCAGAGTAATTATACCCCGCTGGTGCTCATAGGGTTAACTATACTAACATTTGACTCATTATTTATACTTTGGATGTATTGCTATGGGGCTTAGAGCCCCATATCAATACATCCAATGGGGACTTAGGGTTTTTTTTAACTTCAAGTGTCTGTGTCGGCTGTTTAAACAGGTGATAAGAGACTCAAGTTAAAAAAAAAATAAATTAAAAAAAAATAAAAATAGATGTTAACTTTCCTGAGATAACTTAAGTCCCTTATCGCCTGTTCTTGGCTAACTCAGACATTTGAATTGCAATTTATGGCGTTTTCATCCTTTTCAATGGATGAAAACACCTCTTAACTTTAACTCACGATGGCTCTTTTTTTGTCGGTATTTTTTGACAGCACAGACATTTGAATAGCTTACTGTGCTGGAAAAAATGCCGTCGGCAGAAAAAACAGCCATCTCCAACATTTGGATCCAGGTCTAAATGTGTGCCACAAACATAACTCAGTCATATGTGCATAGCTTAAACAATGTACATATGTCCAAGTTAAAATAGTAACTGTTTCCAAATGAAAAAACAAATTTCCCATTTACAATTACAATTTCCTTCTTAAAGAGAAACATAGAAAACATAGAAACATAGAATTTGATGGCAGATAAGAACCATTTGGCCTGTCTAGTCTGCCCATTTTCCTACAGAAATAAAAATTGATATGTAAGCCACATATTAATTTGGTTTTAACAAACCCTCTTTGGTCTCTGCCGCTGTTGTTAGCTGTGGTGGTGGCAGTAAAAGACAGACACCCCCAGGTACCTCCTGAGCCAATGTCCATTCCAGTGTGAGGGAATTTTGAACAGAGACTGCATTTTTATTTGGCCACTTTGGTCAAAATGTCTACCCTCCATTGGCTTGGATGTGTGCTTACGCACCTCCTAGTCAATCAGCTTGGAACAGGTTCTGTCAATCCCCTGCATAAGCACACATCCCAGCCAATGGAATGGAGACATTTTGAACAGAGTCTGGCCATTTAGCCTATGGCACTCAAATGGTTAAAAAGGCAGTCTCTGTTCAATAAATATTAAACAAATATTCAAACTGCATTGAAGATTACAAGTTTTCTACAAAGAGAATTAGCATAAACCAAGAAGGCTTTTTAAATGAAAAGTATGAAAGTAACCCTTTTCCTTATCCACCCACCACACATGTTTTCCACAAGAGGTTACCAAATTAATATGTTCATGAACATAATTGACAGTGATACTAATGGTTACATCTCAGCAAGTACATTGCGCATTTCCATCTGTGTATACATGGATGACCAGTTATCTCAAAAGAGCATCTATCAAATTGAATATTTCTACATAAACAGAAGAAAAATAAATATTTTAAGAATATAAGTTAAACCAAGTCACACTAATATTGTCAGTCCTCCAAAATATGTTCACTGAATCCCCAAATGTACTGGAACTTTGGTGAACTAAAGTGCAAAACATAATGCTGGAAAAACCTAGCCTACAATATATACAATACAACTTGTTAAATAACCTAAATCATGCACTGTAAAGTGGCAATGATATCTGATATAGTTTTTTTAGATTTAACCTTTGAGTGCCGGAGGGGTAGTAAGCAGCACATTGCTTTGCAATGCGTTGCACACCCCTCCTGCACTCTATAGGGTAATACATTTAATTAAATTATTCATTTGGTACTATCAGCATTTTTGTAGACATATCTGAAATTTGCTGTGCATCCAAAATGTACATATGATGACAATAAATGGAATGTTAACACTGTTTTGTTTGATGCAATGTGACAAAATGGGAATGTTCTATATATAATTAGTCTAAGATGAAATTAATGAAATTATTTTCATGCTCTGAAACACATTTTTAATACATTCACCTAAAGTGTAATAATTACTATTCCTCAGTAAAACTGCAGACCAAACCCTGAAAAGTGTCAGTGATTACATAGTTTTTAAATAGCTTACATGTCCTAGCCACATCAATGTTTATGTTTCTGTAGTGTATTGCTGCCCTCTAATGGTTAGTTTTCAAACAGTCATCACACCATTTAATTACTGACAAATAGTACTTTTTTTTTTAGTCCACCATGTTTATACTTATTTAAAAGCACAAAAAATTATTTGCAGCTATATCTTACGCTTTATATTCTGTATAATTATTAAATTACTTTCAAGCTACCCAGCTCACAAGAAATCACAATAGCTTAATGATTTATGTGCACTTAAGAGAAAATATTTGGGCTGCATATACAAACTGTCAGTTAGAAAATAAATATAAGATTATTAAGCTAAAATTATTACTGTATAAAAAAATGTTTTAGCAAAAGATAGTATTTAATGAGTTTGACCAAATATGCTTTGACTTTATGAGTGAGGTAACTTCTAATACATATGTAAAGTAATTGAAATAATTCAATAAAAATGAATTGGTGTAATATTTTCAGTAGTGAAATTAAAATAAAATTTTAATTATTTGTTTTTAAATATTTTGCTCACCTCCAATATAGAAAAAATGTTTTAGAATAAGCATTTAGCATGTTTAGAAACTGGTAAAAAAAAAAAAATGACATTCAAGAAATTCAGCCAATATAGACCTTTAGATATGTGTGTGTGTGTGTGCACATTCATGTATTTTTACCATTTTACCTTTATGTGATACTAGTCGAAGAGCCCGTTACATGGGCCACAGTGCCACTGCCAGCCGGTCATGGGGCAGTCATTCACAGTAGAGACTGCCCGCACCGCGGCTGATACAGTGCCAGTCGATCGCGGTGCAGTCATGCTCAGAAGAGACTACCCACGCAGCGCCCCGATCTGTATCAGCTGTGGCATGGGCAGTATCTACTGCGCATGACTGCAGCACGCACAGCAGTCTGTACTGCGCATGACTTTGTCGTTCACACGTTTTAGCAAATTATTATATAGGATGACTTACAAAAAACAGTCTCCTGCAATAAGTTTTGTTTGCATAACAGGAAGAAACAGTCATAGTTATACTACAATAATGACTTGAAAATCTTTAGTCCATTATCCCCCTTTCTACATACCAATAGCTACCAAATTAAGTAACAATACCAACTTCTGTTTATTGCATGAGTGTATAATCCAGTTACAATCCATTAATGCATCCAACACATATTGGGAAAGTTTTCCAGAAACTGTCAACATTCCCAAGTCTTTGGTTTTGCTTCATTAGGCAATGGGAAATAGCATAGCATGTTGATCAAGATTTATCTCCATCTTTTCAGTAAAAAGAATAAAGACTGCAGTGACACTGGGAGAAAAACAAAGCAGCATCTGAAATCCTCTAAGCTACAGGGAGTGTCTTTGAGTAGATGGTGATAGGGACAATTAATAAAAACAAAACATTAAAAAATAAAAAACAGTTTGACTGATAGGTGACAGGGACCCTGATGTAAGCTGCAACTGAGGATTACAGATACAGGAATAGACAGACTTACTGAGTATTAACTGTATTCTGTAAAGGGAAGACATCACACACAGTTAGTTCTATTGTGTACATCACTATTAAAATCCACACTACTTTGATAATGTCCAGCATACATACTAGGGGCAGGGGAAGGGGGGGAAAAGGATTAGGAGGAGTGCAGAGACATGCTAGTTAAGTGGTAGTCCAAAAACTGACTTCATATATGGTTGCTGCAGCTTGTCCAATAAATGATGATGATGATGATGATCCCTTTCCTTCCGAGGAAGCCGTTTGTGATACTGACAAAAAATACACCATTTAAAGACACTGAACACACCAATACGCTGCATTTAGTGTTGATGGTGTAACAGAGGAGAGTATAGTAGTTCAAATATCTGTGCCTCACAGTGAGAGTAAAAAAACACCAGTCCTCAAACTAGTGATGAATTATCTGAAAAACCTTCTCGGGGAAAAGTATAACACAATTGTTTGAGACATAAAAGTATAGAGGAATGTGAAAGTGGTGGTGAAAAAGTGGTAGGCAATGCTAAGAATGACCCATTTATTGATGATAATGAGGTTTATCTAGATTATATCCCTCCAGTATCCTCCTCAAGTACAGATGAAGTTGAGTGTGTGAAAAATGATGGCCATGACCAGAAAGTTAGCAGAAAGGAAAAGGTGCAATCTTCCACCACTGAAAAGAAGTACTGTGTGTTATGGAACCAGACAGGACACAAAAAGGTAAAATGCTAAACACCTTTATTAAAGTAACAAAAAATAAAACAAAACAAAATCGTGATCCAGGAGCATAAACCAAATGACAAGCCAGGGTCAGGAACCAGGACAGGTACTCAGGCAAGCTGGAGTCAGGAGCACAGGAGTCCACAAAGTCAGGAACAAGCCAGTGGGTCTGGAGCTAGAAGGGTCATCAGAGAAAGCCAGGTCATACACGGATAAACAGGAGCTCAGTAGAATCACAGCAGTCAGGAATAAGGTCAGCAACAAACACAAGGACAATGGGGAAGTGAGCTAAGCTGCTTTAAACACCCTGGGAGGATTGGCTGATAACAGTCAGGTGAACAATCAAAGAGGCCAGCTGATCAGCCTGAGCCAGAAACTCAGAAGACAGCAACAGTGGATAGCAGAGCACTAGATTAGCTCAGACATCAGAATCAATAGGCAGAATAGAGCTGCTCAGCAAAACCTTGACAGTACCCCCCTCAACGACCCCCCCATGGGGCAGGACCAGGTTTATGGGGAAAATGTGCATGGAAAGTGCGGAGGAATGCACGTCTGCAGCTGGAACCCATGAGCGCTGTTCTGGACCATAACCCTTCCAGTGGACCAAATATTGAAGGCTCCCTAGGAACCTACGAGAGTCAACTATGGATCGGACCTCATACTCCTCATGGCCGTCAATGGGTACTGAACAAGGTGGAGCAGTGACTGTAGTGAAACAATTACATACCAAAGGTTTCAGCAGTGAGACATGGAATACATTGTGTATCAGCATATTGTGAAGAAGATCTAGGGCATAGGCCACAGGGTTCACACATCAGAAGATACGGAAAGGCCCCACAAAACGGGGAGCCGGTTTCTGAGAGGGCACTCAGAGGTGGATATTTCTGGAGGACAACCAGACCCTCTCCCCGACCTGGTAGGAGGGTGCCGGTAAGCATTTACGATTAGCCTGGAGCTCCTGGGATTGTTGTAAGTGTCACAATGACTCTTGGACCTGCACCCCATGTGGAATGGATTCACGAGATGATCCTCCAATGCCGGGATCCCCTGGGGAGCGAATGAATCATCGAGGGTTGATTCCCATAATTAACCATGAAAGGGGAGAGCCGGGTAGAAGCCAAGACAGCATTGTTATGAGCAAACTCTGCCCAAGTTAGCAGGTCCAGCAATTATTCTAATGGGCTGAAATGTAGCACCTCAGGAATTGCTCCAAGGCCTGATTAGCCCTTTCCGTGGCCCCATTAGATTGCGGGTGATAGGCCAAGGAGAAGGAGAGTTGGATACCTAGTTATGCACAGAAGGCCTTCCAGAATCTAGAGACAAACTGGCTACCCCGGTTGGAAACTATGACTTTGGGAACCCCGTGTAGCAGATAGACCTCTTTGGCAAAGACCGTAGCCAACTCTTTAGCGGATGGAAGTTTTTTGATTGGTATGCAATGAATCATCTTAGAAAATCGGCCATGAGGATGACAGTGTCACCATTAGACAAAGTAAAATCGACAATGAAGTCCATGGCAAGATGTGACCATGGCTTCTCCCCATTGGATATAGTTTGGAGAAAGCCCACTAGAAGGTGACAGGGTGATTTAGTCTGTGCACAGACTGGACAGGCAGTGGTAAAGGCAGCAATATCTTTGCTAAGTTCTGACCACCAGAAGAGATGGCAAACCTGCCAAAGAAGCTGGTTCTTTCCGTGATGACCTGCTGACTTAGCATTATGGTAGGTAGAAAGTACCTTAGTACGGAGGTTAATAGGTACAAAACAGCGCCCAGAGGGGGTCTCAGAAGGTGCATCTACTTGGGTGGCCTGTATTTTGTCCCCAAGGGGAGATGTTATGCTGGTATATATGGTGGCTAGTATTTTGTCCTGAGGAATAATAGGACTAGGAGGACTCTCCTCTTTAGCGCCCGAAAACTGCATGGATAGGGCATTGCCCCGGACAATTTGGAACCTGGTAGATATGAGACCACATAATTAAAACGAGACAAGAATAAGGTCCATCTGGCCTGCCTTGGGGACAAGCGCTTAGCTTCAGACAAGTAGGTAAGGTTTTTATGATCCATGAGGATTAGGACTGGCATGGAAGTTCCCTCGAGCAAATGTATTATCACCAGAAGCTCATGGTCGCCAATTTCATAATTGCACTCAGCAGGACTTAACTTCTTTGAGAAATACCCACACAGGTGCAACTGGCTTTCAGGAGTAGGACTTTGAGACTGGAGGGTGCCTACTCCTGTCTCAGACGCATCGACCTCAAGTATAAATGGAAGCTCAGGTTTTGGGTGTGCAAAATGGGTGCTGCTGCAAAAGCGGCTTTCAATGACTCAAATGCTCTGATGGCCTCCGGGGATCAGTTAGTGGAGTCACCATCTTTTTTGGTCATGTCGGTAAGGGGTTTCATCATAGAGAAAAAATTGAGGATACATTTCCTATAGTAGTTAGTGAACCCAAGGTAATGTTGGAAGGAGCAAAACAGGTTATTCTCTCTTAACCTTTGCAGAACTCTGCCTACATATGCGTGGTGGCTTTCCATGGAGGCAGAATGAATCAGAATGTCATCTATATACACCACCACGCATTGTTGGAGCATGTCCCAGAGGACATCATTTAAGAATTCCTGGAGAACAGTGGGAGCATTGCAGAGACCGAAGGGAATTACGAGGTATTCGTAATGTCCGCTCCTGTTGTTAAGCGCAGTTTTCCCATTCGTGACTCTCCTTTATCCTTACCAAATTGTATTCCTCACACAAGTCGAGCTTAGTAAACACCTTGGACCCTTTTACTTGATCGAACAACTCAGTAATAAGTGGAATAGGGTAGGTGTTTTTAAAAGCGATAGGGTTGAGCCCCCTTTAATCAATACAGGGACTCAGTTCACTGCTCTTTCTTCATGAAGAAAAATCCCGCCCCAGCAGGAGAGGAGGACTTGCGGATGACAATGCATTCACAACATACTCCTCCATGGCCTTGTTCTCCGCAACAGACAGAGGGTAGACTCGACCTGGAGGAGATATGGCACCTGGTTGCAGTTCAATGGTTCAATCATATGGGCGGTGAGGTGGGAGATCACCAGCTCATCCCTTATTGAATACATCTTAGAACTCTTGGTACTCTTCAGGCAACAAAGATACCGGGGATGTGGTTAGCACCTTCACCATTTTCACTAGGCATGTCTTGGAACAGTTGGGTGACCATGCCATAACTTCCGCCCTTGCCCAAATGAACATGGGATTGTGTTTGCGCAACCATGGATAGCCCAGGATCACAGGATAGTGAGAAGCATGGATCACCTGGAACCGTAAACTTTCGTGATAGAGAGCCCCTACAGCCATAGACAAAGGGACTGTTTCGTGGGTGACCTGCGTGGCTGTAGAAGTCTGCCATCAATCGCCTCAATGGCGAGTGGAATGGTACGGATCTGCAATGGAATGGAGTGCTTCTGGGCAAAGGCACTGTCAATAAAGAGGCCTGCTGCATCGGAGTCAATAAGTGCCTCTGTAATAATGGAAAACTCGCCCCAGGAGAGCCCAACGGAGACTAGTGGTTTATCCTTCTGGATAGCCGGGGATGCTGAGACTCCACCTAAGGTCTGTCCCCTATAGGACCTTAGGTGCGAGCATTTAGGTGCATCGGCCCTCCCGCCTCCTAAAGGCCTTTTCCACAACTGAAAGACAAGTGAACCCAAGCTGCATGGGCTCCACGTCGCCAGAGGATTTGAGTCTAAGAGGAGCGGGAGGAGAGGGAGGCACAGGTGGGGACAAAAAGCTTGGGGCTAAACTGATGGGATGCCTCCGCAGGCACTCCCTAAAGGAAGGTCTGTCACGGATACGAGAGTCAATCAGAATGCAATATGAGACCAAATCCTCAAAGTCATTGGGAAGGTCCTGGGCTACAATCTCATCTTTACTCATATCTAAGACCCCATTAGAGAAATCAGTCACTAGAGCCCCATTATTCCAACCAACCTCAGCTGCCAGGCTACAAAACTCGATGGCATAATCTGCATTAGGTGCTTGGCAGCAAAGGTGAAATGGCCCGGTACATCAAATACCCTTTTAAAGGACGCCACAAACTCAGGGTAGTTGTGCACTGTAGGTTTTTGAGTCTCCCAAAGGGGGTAAGCCCATGCCAAGGCCCTGTCAGAAAGTAAGGAAATCACAAGGCCCACCTACTCCTATCAGACAGGAAGGACTATGGTACCATCTCCAGATAGATGCTGACCTGGTTCAGGAAACCTCTGCACTGGTAACGGTCACCCCCATAATGTTGGGGAAGCAGGGCAGACCCAGTCATGCCTCTTGCAACATTAGAATCATTAATGACAGCTGGAGCAGGAGCTGCAGCAGCTATAGGAACAGACTGCGCCGGGGGCTGCTGAGGCAGTGGAGCCTGATGCGCAGTATGGAGCAACAAGGTCGGGAGGGCTAACACAAACTGGTCCATGTGCTGGGCTACCTGGTCCATCCTGAAAAAAATACTTGGTGGATTGACTGCTCCTTCTGAATTCATGGTCCTTGTGTACTGTTATGGACCAGGAATCATACAGGACACAAAAAGATAAAATGCAAAACACCTTTATTAAAGTAACCAAAAATAAACAAAACAGAATCGTGATCCAGGAGCATAAACCAAATGACAAGCCAGGGTCAGGAACCAGGACAGGTACTCAACCAAGCCAGGGACAGAAGCACAGAAGTCCGCGAAGTCAGAAACAAACCAGTGGGTCTGGAGCCAGAAGGGTCATCAGAGGAAGCCAGGTCATAGACGGATAAACAGGAGCTCAGTAGAATCACAGCAGTCACCAACAAACACAAGGACATTGGGGAAGTGAGCCAAGCTGCTTTAAATACCCCGGGAGGGTTGGCTGATAACAGTCAGGTGAGTAATCAGAGAGGTTAGCTGATCAGCCTGAGCCAGAAACTCAGAAGAGAGCTGCAGTGGATAGCAGAGCACTAGATTAGCTCAGACATCAGAATCAATAGGCAGAATAGAGCTGCTCAGCAAAACATTGACACTGTGCTTGTCTATAAACTCTTTGAGTAAACCATTGGAAAGTCTGACTCTGGCAAGCAAAGATGGCAAAAAGTACACAGTCATCCTTTCAGTCATCATCAGCATCATCACTGCTTCCAAGTCCAAGTCCCACACAGCCACACACACAACCAGCTCCTCAGGAACCCCTCAGTCCATGAAGTCCATACAAGATCCAAAAAACTAAGCATGTTGTTGTCTGTTGTCTATGCAAAAAAAAAAAAAAAAAACACATGTGAGCAGGGGGAAAGCAGGCTCATGTCAGGGCACCTCCTCAATGAGATCCCATCTGAAGCACAGTTGTGACTGAGAGACACCCATGAACAGATCAGAGGTCACACAACTAGCAGCAGAAGCACTCCAAGAAGTCCCCACAGATCTGGGCAAGAAAAGAGAAGTAGTGATGTTATTGATCTGTCAGAGAGTATGCCACTGCCAACAGTTAATTCTTTCCAAATAACACCTATGGCTTTTTTTGCAGATGAGTATGATGACTCTGGGTTTGCTGTAGGAGATGACAAGAGTCATAGACTGCTCAAACATGCTGCCTCTACCTTCACCACCTCTTCTAGTCATGATGTTAAAGCAGTAAAGTTTTAGAGTTCTTCTGCCATGTGCTGCTGAATAGGGTTTGACAAAAAGTGGGAAAAATTTCCTGCATGGCTTTTCGCAAAAACTGGGCGATTTTTCACTTTTTTCACAACAGTTTTCTCCTTTTCGCCAATGCAAACTTTTCCTGCTTTTTGACTATTTTAACAAATTTGTTGCCTATATTTCCTATGGGTACTACATTTCACACTGCCATATTACTTCCTTTGAGGGCTATATTTAAGAAATAAGTGGCTCAAAGTCAAAGCTGTGCGTCGTACAGGAACATATGCCTTGAAAAATGCGTTAGCATGCAGAGTGCATTTGTTCTTTGCCTACAACACTAACTTCCTGCTTAAGTGACACTGGCACATATTCATGATGTTGGTGTCAAGTAATAACAAAAATAAAGTGCAATCTACAATGTGGTAGATGTGTATTGTATTGGTTGTGGTGGGGGACTGACTGGTATGGTGTGATTTGTGTATGTATATAGTTTTTACCATTGTCATGTTTGTGTCAAATCGCTATACTCCTTCTGAGATTACTGCACACATTACTTTCTAGTTATAGCAGTAGTTCCAAGTGGGGTAGATGGTTGCAATCCTTCTTCACATCCCTTCTACCTCCTCATTTGTGCTGCTATTAATATATTTGTCCTGGCTTTGTCTGTCATGTGTGGTTCCTGCTACCTAATACTCAGATGGTATGATATGTTGATTCATTTTTAAGAATGTTAGTCTCCCAACATTGCTCATTGATAGCCATGTCCTGCAGTCATTGTAACCAGATGCACTGGAAACCCTCTCAGACACAATGCTTGCTGGAGAAAAACTATGGGTTTCCACTGCAGTACGTGTCAATGCTGGCCCCCCACACTACTTTGTTTGCCAGTAGTCCATGGGATCATTGTTTCTGCCTAGAACGTAGCTATCCTGCAAGTATGCAGAAACCATCTCACCACTCACTTCTAGGAGCTACACGGTATTCCTGTGTGTCAGATACCAATACATACTCAAGGAGCAAGTCCCAAAGTGATGTGCCACTGCCACCACCAAAGTTTGTTTTTTGCCACCACTGCTGAGACCCATGAATTGGACTGTGTTCCAAATCGGATATTCTGGTTGATGATGTAGCTACTTCTGCTGGTTGAAATGCTCTGCTGCCTTCCTTTTCACTATACTGTCTAGATGTTTTTTGTGCTCTCACTTTCTCCCTCACGTCCTCCACATGCAACCCTGCACTCAGTCAGTAAGCATATCTTGATATTCCTTGACAGAATCTGATTCCTCAGAGTTGCTGCTGATCATCATGACTCCTTGTTGTGACAAACTGCTGATGGCCCTTTTTCAGAAATTCAGAAATTTTGTGTTTGAAGCCAGGGTGCAGCAAGGAGGCAAGAATGTATTCCTCATTGCTTTTAATAGACACTATGCATGTATCTTGTTCATAACATGCCAGCACGTCATTTGCCAGCTGGTAAATGTCTGTGTTGTCATTATGGTAAGAATCCTCAGCCATGCTCCTCATTTTTTTCTGCAAAACAAATATCAGTAGTACAATTTCACTAATTCCTGCCCCAATGCATCTCACCAGCATGGTTCCCTCCTCAAAGGGTTTCAGTAGCTCACATACATTGCACATTAGTGACAAAGAACCTCCCTCCAAAGCCTTCCAGTTTTGCATGATGTACTCGCTAATGGCCTTATTGTGCTCGTACAAAAGTTTATCCATATTTCTGCAGAGAAAGAATATTCTTCTATGTATGTATTTCCTGACAAATTTTACATACCAAATCTGAGCATCTGGAATATAGAAAACTGTTCATTTGTAGAGATCTGTATGGCACTGTGGCCCGTTACACGGGGCACAGTGCCACTGCCAGCCAGTCTCGGGGCAGTCATGTACAGCAGAGATTGCCCGCACTGCGGCTGATACAGAGCTGGATGCTCCAAAGCAGTCTCTCTACTGTGCATGACTGCGTCTTTACACACGTTTTAGCAAATTATTATATGGGATGATCATCTACTGCCATTATCTGTCTTCTGGATCTGCTTGTGTCCTGGATCCCATAACACTTACAGGGGCTATTCTCCAAGTCTTTAGAAAGGACTTTTGCTTTTAAAACACTTCTTTACCACACAAACAGAACTCAGAACAGAAAAATAGTAATTCTATTCAGTGCACATTGATGTGTCTCTAAGTCATCTCTTTCAACGGTGTAAGTACAGAACTCACCGAAATCCCCCTTACTCTGCTTTTTTTATTAGGTCACGATTTCCAGTCCAGCAATCAAAACAAACACAACCACATCAGAAAAAGTACGCAATAATTTGCAGACAATACATTTGTTTTTAAGTATCATATATATGCAGATGATTTCCAAATGTATCCATCGTGTACCGCTCATAGCCACAGAGACTCACATGCTAGTCTCCTTCCTGTCACTGCTACAATGTATACAGGGGACAGACACAAGGGGGTTATTCAATAAGGTGTGATAAAGAGGTGACTTCTTCAATAGAGCGACTTCACTAACAGATCTTAGTGCATAGGCTCCATAGAATTACATAAGAATTGAGCATGTGATTTCGCTGGAGAAGTCATCTCCTCTTTATCACCTCTTAATCACTCAAGGAATTAAATATTGGGGGAAACTGACAAATTCTGTGCTGATTCGGAAGAGGGTGGCACCCCCCCCATGCCCTCCAGTTCCTATACCCATTAATATAGTTCCCATTCTTTCACTCTCCCAGTCCATAAAATAACTACCTGTCTCTACTATTCATTGCTTTCTGTGGCCTGCCTTTTTTTCTAAAAAAAAAAAGTTCAATCTTCTTTGAACCTTTTATATAAAAGTGAACTGTAACAATCCTGGAGTAAAACAACTGCATAATAGGGGAGTGTTTTAACCACTATTAACTAATTGTGTACAATAACTCCCTAGCATTCAACAGGTTGATAGCCCTATTTAAAAGTAAAAGGAGTTTTGGGAGTATTTGGCTGTTGGTATAGTATGCTCCATAATTACTTTCTTTTACTTTGTGTTTTATTCAAGAGAGTTTTAAAGGACTTTGCATGCCCTGGCAAAATTGGATCACATTTAAGGTTCTTTATTGTATTTCTTAGACCCATTAATATTTAAAAGTTAAACAGCCTTGTTGATGTGTTTCAAACCAATGCCAGGACAGTTTCCTTTTTGACGACATGATTAAATTGGTACCTTGCTGAAAATCTGGGACCTTTAAGGAGTCAGCACTTAAACCATTCAGCACCAGAAAGGTATGCATTACATTGAATAGCAAGGTACTTCTCTGGCACCCAAAGGTTTAAGATAAGGCCACCTGAAACAGGCAGCCCCCAGTCAACGGCAGGTATAACCATTCATTTAAATGCCCCTGGTTTTAATTTATTCAAACTCACACCTTTTCCTGTCCATTTCTGACAGACAAAACTAGCTGCCAAAACAGCTGAGAAAGGGAAATAACTTGTCATTCCAACCAAGGGTGTAGGAGCCTCAGACAGCCTGGATGGGATATTATTTTACATAATTAGAGTCCATGTGTCACTGAGCCAATGAACCAACAATTATAAGAAGGTTAAAGGGGACATTTCTAAAGTTTTACATTCTTATAACTTATTTTGGAACATTAAGTGTTTTGCACTGAAACCAAGATATTTATGGGGATGCTTTTCAAGACAAAACTGATGTGAATTTTAAGCAAAATATAAATATAAGAAAAATATAAGAAAATAAAACACTGAAAACAATGGGCCCTTTTCTTGCTGTCAGGTGAAATTGTTTTGTTCCAGATTTGCTGCACTTTTGTCTTTATATACTGTACATGTAGACAAGGTACCCAAATATCTGCTACCACAGTAGTAGATTATTGCATAAGAGCATTGAGACAATATACCATAACAGCAGGGCATTATAATGAGACCACCATTAGATGTGATTAGAATAAGATGATCAGGTATCCCTTTAACTACAGGACATATGAAATACACATACCACAGAGTTGCACTGATTTTTATGATGTTCAGTCAAATTAACTTTTCAGAAGTGTCCTGCATTTAAATAGATATCTGGTCACCTTTAGCAGAACAATAACCTACTACATAAGACCACCAGAAGGGCAATAAACCATTACATATAACCAGAATGCCATAATACCATTACACAAGACCAGCAGGTGAATCTTGTAACCTTAAAAGAAAAACACACAAAAAAACACTTCCTGTCTTCAATGAGAATCTAACAAAGCATGCAGTTTTTCTACTGTTTATTGTTTTTTTTTTTCAATGTAATCAAATCAAGGATAATATTGTAAATCCTCCCACATGGAAAGTTTCACACATTCTCGCCATTCTAAAGTATGAATGAGGGTATCACTTTACCACCACATGTTATTTGTCTATGCTTGGAAGAGGGAGAGGAAGCTAATGAAATTTTGATGCTAGCTAGTGTAGGTAGATGGGAACTGGAGTTGATTGATAGCAGTATTGGTATTATCCACAATGCTAGGGTGGGCGAAAGGTCTCGCTATGTTCCTGTGAAAAAATCAACAAAAAACCATGTTGCTTTTCTACAAAAAAATCTGCTTTAAAAACAGTGATTAAAATCTTTGCATTTTTTTGGCCATTGACCAAAATTCTTCACCATTTTTTCAATGGCTAGAACATTTCCGCCCATTGGTTTATGTGTTTTTCACCTATTCGCTATAAAAATGTGATGTTTTCATGGAAGTGAAACAATAGAAATAGCTACAAAGCAAGGTAGATGTGCTGTGCTGTGCTGTTCTACTGTGATCTTTTTGGAAAATTGAGGCAGGAGAGGCTCATAGTGACTGCTATCACTATATGTTTCAAAATAATAAAAGGAGTAACTGGAAGGACCCTTATGTGTCCACTGAGTTTAAGGAGAAGATGAAGTGAGCAGTACAGAACCAATGCTGTCCAGTCCTCCTAAATCACACTTAGGGTACTGCCCCTGCTGCCATCATTGCTGAAGCTGCTGCCAGCAGTGCTGTGCCTGCTGCCCCTGCTGCCCCCAGTGCTGTGACTGTTGCCAGTGCTGTGCCTGCTGCCACTAGTATTGTGCCTGCTGTCAGATGTACTGCCCCTGCTACCACCAGTGCTGTGCCTGTTGCCAGTGCTGAACCTGCTACCACCAGTACTGTGCCTGCTGTCAGATGTGCTGCCCCTGCTACCACCAGTGCTGTGCCTGTTGCCAGTGCTGAACCTGCTACCACCAGTACTATGCCTGCTGTCAGACATGCTACCCCTGCTGCCACCAGTGTCATGCCTGCTGTCAGTGCTTAATCTGCTGCCATCTGTGCTGCTTCTATGACCACCAGTGCAGTGTCTGCTGCCAGTGCTGAAGCTGCTTTCACAAGTGCTGAACCTGCTACCAGTATGTCTTGCAATACTCAAGAGGGGGGGAAGGAGAAGATGATGCCAAGTGTGACAGCAGGGGACCCCGAGTCATACTTGTCAGCCCCAAGCAGTCCCTCCAGTGCTATTTCTACTGCTAAGAAGGTCCAGCAGCTTGTTAGTGTTAGGAATGAAGTAGGGGGAATCATTATATTACTAGTGACTATAAGGAGGAAGACTCAGGGGCTAAACTTGATGTGGTTGGTGTTAGTAGTAGTAACAGTAATGGTGAAGCAGTCGGTGTGACTAGTGTTTGGCGAGTGGTAGCGGAAGCATTTGAGAGCATCCATACTAGCGGTCAAGGGAGCCCACACCATTCCTCTGGCCCTGGGAGTCCCCTTCCCTTCACAGCATTCTCCAGGTCGGAACATGAGCCTGAAGAAATAGCAGGTACAGCAATAATACCACCACCAGAAGCACAGATCAGCTGTCTGTGCCTACTGCTACTGCTGCCAATCTGCCTTCTTCATGTCACCAAGAAATGGCAAGGGTGACATTAGGGGCCCCTCTGTCACATTTCTCATCACGTCCTCCAACAAATAGTGAGATGTCTGTAACAGAGCAGCAGCACGTAGGGACTAGTGGTGGTGTTGATGATGATGATGGAGAAGCTGCAGTGGAAGAGACATTGATGGCCTTTTTAGACCCAAACTGAGAAGGAATGGGAGACAGGGATGAGGATGGGCATCACCACCACCAGCAGTGAGCTTTCAGAATTTGCAACTTCTCCAATTTCTGCTGCTGCTGAGATGCAAGGGCAGCAGTGTGCTAAGGAGCAGGCTATTGTGCCACAGACCACCGTGGACACAGTGGGAATAGGGTCAACAAGTGATGCACACACACTGTGCACATTGCAGTTGCTGATGAGAGGCACAGTTCCTGTTCTCAAGGGAAGCATTTCTATTCTAGTAATAACACGCCCTTGATTTTGGAAGAGGGGCAGGTGGAGAAGAATTATTGGCCTACTTCCTCTTTTCTCCACATATAGTGGGGACTACTTACTGTGATGCTACTACCTCAGACGCATCGCTGGAGATATTCATGACAAGTGGAACATTCATCATCAATCACCCATGTTCCTGCTGCTGTTGATCCCATTCTCTTTGAGCTGCCTAATCATCCTGTTACTTAAACAACTCAGCAGCAAGAACAGCAGTTGCAAATTCTGCTTCTATATCAGGTCATTTGACAATGGCCATTGGCCACTGGCCAACACAACAAGACCTGCTGGCACTAGGCCAGTAGGGCATTTTTTTTTCTTGGGGTTTGTGCTTTAAGAAAAAATGAAAAAAAAAAAAAAAAAAAAAAAACAAATGAACACTTTTTGGGGAGTTCTTTCTAACAAGCCTAAGTCCTACAAGTCAATGTTTCTTCAGCACTTGTGTCTCTAATAAGTCTAAGTCCTACAAAGGCTTGGACCTCTAACAACAAGTCTAACAAATCATCCTCTACAAAATACTCTATCACTTCAAGTATCGGTCTACCCCAGTGACAGCTTATGTCAGGGGGTTCCTGTCTCTATCACTTTACATTCACATTTTTTATTTTATTTTTATTATTTTTTTTTTATTAACTGCCCCCCCCCAATACCAGTCAAGAATGCCCCCAAAACAAATTCCCTGTTCATATGATTCATTCTCCAGACTCCACCCACCAACACAGACACCCTCCTCAGACCCCTTTTATACCAAGTCTTATGGGGTTTTTTTTTTTATTGTATTTAGGATTTATTTTTTATTAACTACCACCAATACCAGTCAACAACCCCCCCCCAAAAAAAAAATAAAACATTCCCTGTTTAACTGATTCTTTCTCCATACCTCACCAAGACAGGCACCATCTTGCCCCTTTTATACTATGCCTTTGGGAAATAAAATATTTGCCACGTTTTGTGTGTAAATTCAATGTTTCGATTGATTTCATTGGAATGACCTAGGGGAAAAAAGTCGAAAAATGGTAATTTTTGCGGAAATTATTTTCCAAGAGGAAAGCACCATTATTCACTGATTTCAGTTTGAGGCCAAAATTTTCGCCCATCCCTAACCAATGCCCTGGGTGTGGGTATGAAGCTAGAAAGAAAAATTAAAATAAATCAATAAGCCTTTTTTTTTACTGTTAAGGGATAGTTACAGTTCAGCAGGCAGTTGATCCAAGTTGCTACATGAGCTGGCTGAGCCTGAGACTCTACTGAGACCAATTCTAAGCAGACATACATGATGCTTGTCAAGACAAACAGACAGGTACAACCTAGCATAAGGTGTTGTTGTGCTGCATGCCTGCACCAGCTGATGTGTGGCATACTTCAACCCTTATTGCAAGCTGCAGATTCCGAACCTAGCAGGTCTCTTTTTATCCTGTTCTGTGCTGTAAAATTTAACAATGCCATCAATTTGGGAAAAAGAAAGAAAAATACTACTGCCATAAGTTTGAGACTAGCTACATGTGGAGGTAGGCAGACCGAGAGGGGGAGCTGGAGTTGGGTGTAATTTGTAGACAGTGACAGACAGGGACAGTTTAAATATATATATACTAGTGTAAAAGCCTGTGCACATGGGCCAAGGTCCGGATAATGTTAACTCTTTGAGTGCCAGAGGGGTACGCGGCACATTGCTTTGCAGTGCGTTGCATACCCCTCTGGAACTCAAAGGGTTAATCAGCCGCTTCATGCCTGAACGTGCGCAGTCTCTACTGTGCATGACGGCTTTTGACAAACATCCTAGCAAATTATTATTATATATAAAAAACAAACAAAAAAACTGATAGGTATCAGAGACAGACAAGAGATCCTTCACCTCAGGAAGCCATCAGTCTATTACATCTCCAGTATGGAGACACTTCTCTTATGATCCAAAAGCTAAACCTATTGGTATTTGTTGCATATGAAAAACGTCTGAGCAGAGTGAAAGCAGGGTCACATTTAGCACATCCTCTTTGAGATCCCACCTGAAGCACAACCACAGGTCTGATTGGGAGGCAGAACAGCATTACTAGATGTAGTAGAAACACTCCTAATGATGAATAGGGCAAAGGGGCACATAATAGTAGTGTTTAGATTTCTCAGGGAGTGGGACTTTTAACAATAACGCCCATCTCTCCTGCTGCTGTTTATATGTTAGCTGGGGGGGGGTGGCAAGAAGTCATAGAGATCTCATAAGTTTCAGACCATCTGCTACCACCACCGCTAGTAGTAGCCATGTAATTGTTAAAGCAATGAAGGTACATAGTCTTCTTTGATAAGTGATGGTGAGGGGTCCACTTGAGCTGTAAAGTAAACACACATACTTACACACTTGAGTCTCAGACACACAGATACACACACACACACACACACACACACACACACACTGGCATGCAAAAGCACAACACACGTGCACTGACAGTTTAACTGACACAAACAAACATACTCTGAAACACAGGATATTAGACATAAATAAACAAAGCATCATCAAATCTCTGGCTTTCCAGAAGTTGTTGTTTTGCAACTTACAGCTCTATCCAGCTGATTATGAAGCTGTGGACAAATAGCTGGAAATCCACATATTGCACATCTCTTGATTGACTCTGTTAGCTGTCTCTCACTTTAGCGTTCACTTCTACACAGATTTACATTATTTTTTATTGCTGAAAACAATAAGTTATATGAATCCATGCATATGTACTTTCTTCCTATCCACGGATAAAGAGGCTGATTTGTGGGATGGGTAGCTACTGAAACAGTTATGCAGGAAACAAGTGCTGCTAGAATGGGTTAACAGGACATTGGCTGACAATTACATAAAAGGGCAGTAAAATGATTGTAATGTTCAATCTACATACCTTTCCCCTTTTTCCCTAATGCTTTGTTATAAGCTCCATAAAAACTAAAAGGCAGCAAACACATTGTAATTCAGTGTTTATTTCATACTTGCAGGCTGCTCCACATTAACTGCCTTCTTCCCCATGTGCAGGGTGGAGTTATAGCGTCTGACACATTCAGGCCAATCACAGACTAGTAAAACATTTCAGAGCTGCCATGGGGTCCACAATTAGTCAATTAATGTGACAAAATGATAGCAAAGTGGAACTATATACTCATATATGCCAATATTTCAAAATAATTTTCTGGGCTACTTTTCCCATTACAGAGTATGGAGTTAAAATTAAATTTTAAAATAAGAGACAAAAGCAGGGAGCGCAAGATACTTGAACAGAGGGTCATAGCCCTCCTGGAGATCAGGAACAATTGGCAGGTACATGAACAGGAGAATTTGATGATCTGATGATGCCAGTGAGCCTGGCGAGTGGGGTTTGCCATGTAAGTACAAGGAGAGTTAGTAGACATGCCCTACTGTGATGAAGTCACTCTGTGTGCTAACATCACTGACAGGTTTATGTGTTGGAAGTATGAGATAGTGTAGAGGGTACTCTTAGTAGTAGCTTCTTGGACAGACACTGAAGTATTAAGTAGGGATGGTGAAATGGTTAGCCTCAAAAGCAATACAGCCAAAAAAAAATTGTACTATCCACCATGCAGGATATGTTTTTGCTAAAAAATAGCATTTTCTTACTTTTTCACCATGATTATTGTATTAAAATAATAAGAATGCCCCCCCATTAAAAAGAACAAAACTGTTTTCTGACTGAGAAGTGAGACAGGAAGGTGGTCTGAATTCCTGAGCTGGCTGATTATCCATAACTGACAGAAACGGACAGATATATATTTTCCAAACTGACACCCAAGTGACAGACAAGTGCAACCTGCTTGATGCCACTGATGTCTGCAAGCACAAGAAGAGGGACAAGTATATAGCTACTGAGGTGTGGTAGTGCTGTGAGGCACAATTTATATTTATTGCAAACTGCTGATTCTGAATCTACAGGAGGTCTATCCTTATCTTTTGTGTAAAATTAAGAATGCTGTGATGTTAGGAAAAACAGAAAGCTGCTGCTGAAATGTCACTAGGATTATGTAAAGACAGATAGAAAGGCAAAATAGAGGGAGAAGGAGTTTGAGCTGCAGACAGTGACAGCTTATGTTATTTAAAAAAGCACATCTTACTTAAGTGACAAAGACAGGCAGGGACCTTGATGTGATCTGAGATTGAGGCTGATAGTAACAGATACTAGAGACAGACATACATGAGTCAATATTTTGAAAAGGTAAATACATCACTCTGCCAAAATTCTGCTGTACACTTTACTGGAAAAATCAACACTACTTTGATTATGTTCAGCAACTAAGCTAGGGGTAAGGCGAAAGGAGTAGGAGCAGTGCAGGGATGTGATTATAGAGTGATAGTTGAAAAACTGGCTGAGGACAGAGTTACTACAATAAATGATGATGATCATGAGCCTACTTCCAAGGAGGCTGTTTGCAAAATTGACATGAAAGCACCCAGCTGTGGTAGTAATACATCTTTTAAGAACACTGAAGATGATAACTTCTCATTCTAGTACAGTAGGTTGTAGCATTTAAACCAACTGCTGCATCTGAATGTGAGAGTAACATCCATGTTCAAAATAGTAGTGGTTGTTCTGTAAAAGCGAAGTAAAGATAAATTGTTTGAGAGTTCAAAAAGCTTAGTTGACTTAGAAATTAGTGTTGAGGAAGTGGCAGGTGATGCTGACGGTGATCTAAATGTTGAGGATTATAATGTACAATATATCCCTCCACTTTCTTCCCCTTCTTCTGATACATATAAAGTAGAGAGAGAGAGGGATGATGACATGACCATAAAATTAACTGAAAGGAAAATGCCCAGTATTCTACCATTGAAAAGGAGCACTATGCCTATATGTAAACTCTTTGAAACATCAGTTTTATGACAAAGATGCCTAAAAGTACACAATGAAAAACATTGCAATTCTACGTTGCTTCATATAAATTACCTAAACATGAACCTGAGGGTTTTGTTGCTTAGTTTGGTCAAAATACTGTATGATTAAGCTTGCATTCCACACCAAGGCACCCTATTTTAAGTGAGTTCAATCAATTAAATGTTGCCATATTTCATGGCTTACAAATGCCCTCATGGCTGAAATGACCTGCTTCCCAACAAGGATCACCTGCAGCGAGTGGGTGGATACTGCTAGAATTTGTCCACCAGATCCTTTATATAGATGTTTACACCACCAACTACAAAAGGTCTAGTCTTACATATGGTCTGTGGGTTCTTCAATTTCTGCGTTTTACAAGGTTCCCATTAGTTTAACAATCTGCATAGGATATCTAAGGAGTGACTGTTCTGCATGATCTTTAAATTGACTCAGATAAGGTAACAACCTTTCTAAAAAATACTACATTACAGAAGCATACAAAATTGAATTTAAAATTTTACCACTAGATGGAGATACATCACAATTTTTGATTTTATAAAACTCAACAACATCTGTTAACATAATATTTTATATGAGAATAGTTTTATAGCCTCAATACAAGATAACGCATTTAAGCATAACATATTGGCCAGTGATATTGAAAAATATATCTGAAATGAAACCACTAATAGGGCATATCTTTAAAAAATTTTTTTGGTGAAATTGAAAGTTCATTGTAATAAATAAATATATGAACATGTAATATACACTGGACATACTATCAGTTAAGTTTTGAATATCACAGTATATAACTACTGCTCAACAAAGTTAGAAAATGTTTTAAATAAGTAAAAGTAGCTTGAGAGAAAACCATTCTCTGTTTGGCTATTAGACTACAAATGTCTAAATTGCTTTGATGACTTGATACTTCATTACTTCTCAACACTTAGGACTTTTTAATATTTATAAACATTTACTCCTATTTTTGTTCAAATAATATAGTCTCGTCAATGTGAAGTCTTGAGATAATTATGTTTCATTTTAAATCAATGTGATCATTCTTACTGATCGATTTAACCAGATGAGCATGTAATTCTTAGCATCACAATACAATGTACATCCTGGTCATTATATGATTAAACAAAGGACACATTGGAATATATTTGCTCTTTATAACATCTACTAATCATGGTTACATTATGTTCAAAATAACATTGTAGACAATATCCACACATTCTTTATTTGGATACTCAATGTATACTATATTTTTGCCTATCAGCTAAGATATATCCCTGGAATTTGTGGTTCTTTATTACAGTATGATTTGTGATTAAACATGCAGACAGTTTAGGTACTGCACAGCTAATTTTATCAGCTCTTTTTGACATAAAGGCTGTTTTACACATGCATGCATACAAGCACACCCGCAAACACACGCACACTCCCCAGTATAGTGATTGGAAAGTCAAGGCCGCAGTCATTGCCTCCTAATAATAACTTTCCACTTATCTTACTATGGACAGGAAATCCTAATGACCCATATGAATATTTCCCTTGTGCCTTTAAGAAATAACATCTTCAACCAATCCTGGATAATAGTATCAATGTATTTTACCAGGAAGGATACACTGATATGTTCTTTCTTTTCCAAGTATGTTCTGGGGGTATAGATATTATTACCCAATTTAATGGTACTCATTTTATCTACCTTGGAAAGATGAAGGGCTGAGTCGACCCTGCTGGGACTAGAACCTGAGACCTTGAGATTCTACAGCTGGTGCCTTAACCAGCTGAGCCAGGATCGCGTGTCCATGGACTTGGACATTACAGTTACCATCAGAAACACAAGGTACAAATTTTGCCCACTGCATATGGCAATTCATGCATCATTCTGTTCCTTAAAGGATTACGTTGGTTCATGCTCTCTACCTGTTCTGGTTTAAAAAAAATAAAAAAAATAAAAATAAACGTTAGCTGCTGTCATGTCTCTCTCTGTGGACATGAGATCTAGGACTGATTGATTAATATTATTAAGTAGTGTCACTTCTGCTTTAAAACAGGTTATGAAATTACTCTAAAGTATTTGCATGTAATATAAACATAACATTTTAATTAACACAAATATTCTTAATATGTCCTTTGTTTAGTGCTCAGTATATAGTAAATAAACTATAATATGTTTAAAGGGATAGTAATGTTTCAAAATAAAAGCAGCTTCGATTAATCTTCATAGTATTTGGGCCATGGAGAGTGTTATTTCAATACTGTGAGAGTTGTAGTTCAAGAGTAATTGAATGATAAAGTTTCCCCCTCCCGCCCCTTTTACCTAGTGTAACTGCTCTCCTCAGATGTGGAATCTGGTCTTAAGACCAGACAGCTCACAGCAAAGGACAATCTTTTTACTGTGAGAACAATCAAAACCCTGCCCCCACTGACAGGTTTTTCCCTTATGCTAACTGAAGACTGTCCCTCTCTGCAAGCTATCTGGACACCACCTTTCTGATCTGAAGTGATCTGTGTTACATCTGTAAGAGGGGTGGGAGGGAGATACTTTATTATTCAATTACTCTTGAACTACAACTCTCTCAGTATTGAAATAACACTCTCCATGGCCCAAATGCTATGAAGATTAACTGGAGCTGCTTTTATTTTGAAACATTACTATGTCTTTAAAATGTGCAAACTGTTATCCATAAAGTTAAATAAAATGTAGGTTAACCACTCTAGGAGAATTTTAGTAGCGCAAAATATGGGACTAGTTTTTACTGTTTGTATTAGCCTGTAATCAGTCAAAACCACTTAAGTAAATTAAAGTGGTAAACAAAACAATCCATATTTATATGGTGAAATGATATTGGTTAGAACTTGAACAAAATTAATTTCAAACTATGCACCAAAACTTCAGCTTGAGAGACAAGCGAATTAACATGTGTGTGTTATAAGCTGTAAAACATGGTATATACATGTGTACATTAAAAACACTGTACTAATCTTTAATTGTATATTGTCATGCCAACTTATTAATGGACTGTAACTGAGTACTATATTTATATCTTACAATGACTCAACTGTATTGCTTTGTTTGCCATAACATTTATACTTCAATAAAACTTTATAAAAAAAACACCACTGTAATGTAACACATTTCTATTTCTTTTCTTTTTTTAAAGGAAAGTGAATACTCAGGTGTGGATCCTAATAGGTTTAACATAAATAGCATTTTAATTTATTGTGCTGGGACTCTGGTTAGTTTGTAGTTTTAACAACCTGATCATCTTGTTATGTTCTAAAAACGACAGGTGGGCTTTTCTTTATGAGCATTATGAGGAGATTTTTCTGCCAATTATTGTTTGAGAAACACTGTCAATTAAAAGATCAGATTTCAGTTGAGATAAGTGAGTGCAGTCAACCACATATGCAAAGCCAAAATTAATAAGAGATACACCAGACTGTGCTATCTGTTAAGCCCTGTAGGACCAGAGATGTGTGCAATACATTCCGACACAATGCATTGCATTGCATGGTGCTCATGGGGTAAAACAAATTAAATTGCACTATTTCTGAAGTTACTGTTTCTAAATGGATAGTATAATAATGAATAAGGTTATACTAATTTAAATATAATCATAGGAAGTTTTAGTAAAAATGATTGCTTAGGGTTTGTGCATATGGGGCGATGACTGTGCCACACTGAACCTGTCATTGTGAGAAGTTGCCCAAAAAAAAGTGTATTTTGAACAGTATGCTGCTGCTCATATAGCATGATGTGCAGCACGGTGGCTCAGTGGTTAGCACTGTTGCCTTGCAGCGCTGGGGTCCTGGGTTCAAATCCCACCAAGGACAGCATCTGCAATGAGTTTGTATGTTCTCACTGTGCTTGCGTGGGTTTCCTCCCACACTCCAAAAAACATACTGATAGGTGAATTTAGATTGTGAGCCCCAATGGGGACAGTGACCAATATGAGTGTAAACCGCTGCGTAATCTGTGTGCGCTATATAAATAAATAATAAAAATGTGCTAAAATGATGTCAATATGCAGCTTGATGCAACTTAGTGACTAGCAATGGTTGCAGGGTAGTTTCAATAGTGAAATTCTGCCAGGAATTTACAGTAGTTAAGGGGTAATTGCATTGTTTTGATGCTGATCCAATTACCGTCTGGCACACATTGGTGCCTGTCAGTCAAGTAATGTTAATCCTATATGAGGTAGCATGCTGCTTTAAAGTGCATGCATCCTTTTGCGTTTGGCTTGCAGGGGTTGGGCAGTGCACAGGATATGGTTTTGATTTGTTCATAATTTGTGAAATAAAAGCAATGGGAGACATCACACTATCACGCCAATATAGAAATAAACAAGTTATTTAAACATGGTTATTGTTCCTAGAATTAATTTACCATGATACCATCCCTGGTCATGCCTTGCAGCTAAAAACCTTATCCTTTTCACTTCCTGTGTCTACTTTGATTTCTCATCATGCCGCTTCCCTCAAAAAAGGTTTTAGAGTCTGTTAGTTGACTCAATATTCTACCTAGCTGGATGTACTTAGTTTTGTTCCCTCTATGCTAAGAGACATGTGCTCTCATACTTAAAATCAATTAACTGATTGTCTTGATTATTAGTTTACTGTGAGCTGATACCATTTTCCTCTAATCTTCATTCAATTCACACTTCAATTTATCTTTATCATTAAAATCCTTTAATAATGATTATTTTAAAAAGTGTAGGCAATATCAATATTGGCACAGCTTTGCTTGTGCGGTTACTATAACAAATGTTAAACAATAACAAAAAAAACAAAAGTCCCATGAATTTGTATGTATGATTAAATGTTCAGAATATTTTATAAAGGAACTGTGTTACGAAGACAGACACTACAGAATACTTCCTAAATATCATACCTCCCAAGTGTCCCTCTTTAGGAGGGTTAGTCTCTCTCTTTGATCCCCAAATCCCTTTGTCTCTTTTTCCCACCTTGGTGTCACCCTTTTTAGGAGATCAGACTGTGCAGTGTGTGTGTATAAGTATACCTCATTGCTCCTCATCAATAAAACTGTCATTAATGTTTGTGTAAACTTCAGTAAATGTTTTTATATATTTGTCTGTGTTTTGCTGTAAATCATTTATTTAGTTACACAAAGAAGTGTCGTATTTCTCACAAAGAAGTGTCGTATTTCATGAAATAACCTAGAAATTCTCACTAATGCCCCACCTACCAGCCACACCTCCAGCAACAACACAGAAAACACAAGTGTCCCTCTTTGGCCATTTAAAATTTGGGAGTTTTGTAAACAGGAGTATCCATTATGTGCGTTATCCACCAACTTGCAACCCAATGCATTGGATACGCGTCTAGCACTAAAATGGTTAAAAAAAATTAAAAGTGAATTTATGTGTAGGACTATTTTCCTCCGGCATCCAGATGAATCAAGAAGAGAGAATGTTATTATTACCAAATTGTTGAATTTTCAGTACTTAGCTCTTTCAGCTCTGAAAAATGGCAGTGGGTGCTGGATGGCACTTGGAAGGCAGTTAAGGACCAGGAGCCTGCACCCTTCCCCCTGTTCCCTGTCCTGTTCTCCAGTGGGGGGAGAGGAGGTCCTGGTATAATGGAAAGGGCTTCTCTTCCCCTGCTGTGGGGGCGGGTGGGTCTCAGGGGAAAGCTGTACAAAGTAGTCAGGGTTTTGAGCACAAAAGAAGCTTACCTTAGAAGGTAAGCAGGAGTATAGTTTTTTCCACAGGACAAGAGGTTGCTGCTGCATAGACCTGAAGACTGCAATCAAGCCAGAAGCCTGTCATCAACAGGACCAATGGAGTTGGGATTGAGTCACCCAGTCAGGATGAAGAGGCACCCCGCAAGATTTGCAGAGTCCCCCAGTGAGGAGAGCAGCCATGGAGCAAAGGCACGGAAGATAAGTGTTGCTGCATGCCAGAGGAAAGAGGGTGGTAGGGTTGGGGGGATTGTGCAGGCCAGGCCTTGGAGCGCTTGCTCATGCTCCTCTGGCTGCATCCTCCAGGACTTACTGGGCTGACAAGCACTGCAGGCCTATGGGTCCTCGCGAGGACCCAGGTTTTGGGCTGGCCCAGACGATACCAGTTAATTTTTACTGACAGGGGCACCCGAGGACCAGATGCTGGCAGTAATAAGCCAGGTAATATTCACCTAAAGGAGGTAGAGGAAGGGAGGCTTGCTGGCAGAGATCATCCGGTTTAAATCATTTCAAGGGGATAGGGGAAGGGAGGCTTGCTAGCAGGGATCAGCCAGGTAGAAATTATTTGAAGGGGCTAAGAGATGGCAGGATGGTTGACAAGGATCAGTCAGGAAGAAAATGTAGCAAGGGGATGGGAGTGTGTAGGCAGCATAGGGGTCAAGGGGAAGGGAGGTGTACTCGTAGGGATAAGACATATGGGGCTCATCAGAGGGCCACAAGGGGGGAAGACATGTGGGCATAAGGGGTTACAACAGTGATGGGGGAGGGGAGGAAAGGGGGTTGCTGGCAGGGGACTAGAGAGCAGAGGGCATAGGATAGGAGCAGGGGAAGGTAAGGGGGACAGCCATAGGAAGAGAGGTAGGGAGGGGGGTGGGAGGAGGATTGTGGGTGGGCAGATGAGGAGCAGGGGGGGTTTCAGGGGTCTGGGGGACAGGAAGGTGAGGAATCTTGGCAGGTGGAACAGGAAGGGGGAGGGGAAGAAAGAGATTGGTGTAGTGAGGGGGAAGGGGGGTCCAGATGGGAAAGGGAGTGGCAGAGGAGATGAGGGGGAGGAAAGGGGTGTATATGGGGGAGAAATTGTATCCCATGCTTGGTGGTGTAATACTTACCCCATGTTCTCCCCAGCAGCAGCTGCTAAGAGAAGGAGACTTCAGAAGCAGGAAGATGGGTGGTACAGGGGAGATGGCGAGCACCTAGGGGATAGGGGGTTACAGGAGTTTACTCAGGCTATAGGGGAAGGCCTAAGGGTTAGTATGGGGTCACAGCAAAAGGATGGGACATAGCGTGTCCATGGTTTAGGAGTCCCCTCTATGGGTGGTGGGCATGGCACTTCCAGGGCCCCGACAGTGCGGCATAGCCAAGATGGTAAAGGTGGGCAGACTGGCTTGTGCTGTGAGGCCAGATCAGTCTGCAAAAAGAGTGGGCGATTGTTGAAAACCACTGTGAGAGGGGAGGCATGGAAGTAGTGTTGTACTGGATTGACACTGGGGCCTTGTTCATCTCCCCTGGTATGGTTGGTTGTGGCAGCCATGGAGAGGGACCAGAGGTGGGGAGACAGTCATTGCCTGAAAGATGTTGTATGTGTGTATATTTTTGGGGGGCAGGTGGGATGTTGGGGTTTGTGTTGTTGGTGGCTGGAGGGAAGGGAAATGGTGAGTGTGGCCCTTAAAGGTTTGCAGCAATGTGTTAAACAGCTCTTCATCGATGAGTATGAGTGTGTAAGTGAACATGTAAGTGAGCGTGTGTGTGTGCAGGTGAGAGCATTTCAGAGAGTGTGTGTGAGAGAGTGTGTGAGCGTGTGTGCATGATTATCATGTAGTGTGTTTTACATATAATATATTGCATTTTGTGTATTGTGTATAGAGTTTTGCATATATTATATTGCATTTTGCATGTATTGTATTGACATTTTGCATATAGCATACTGGCATGTAGCCTTTTTCTTCTGGCTTTTTGCAAATTGTATATAGCACTTTGCTTATATCGTTTTGTGTATAGTGAGCATTTGCATTTAGCATTTTGAGTATAGTGTATTGCATTTTGTGTATAGCGTTTTGCGTATAGAGTATTGTATTTTGTGTATTGCATGTTGCATATAGTGTTTTACATATTGCATAGAGTGTTTTGCACATAACATTTTGAGTATAATGTTTTGTTATACCCTATTGCAGGTAGCATTTTGCATATAGCATATCACATATAGGATTTTGCATCAAAGTTAGTGTTTTGTGGATAGCATTTTTCTTAGAGCGTTTAGTATTTTCCATTTTGCTTATAACATTTTGCGTATTGCGGATAGCATTTTGTATAAATAGTCTTGATTTGAGTATAGTGTATTGCATATAGCACTTTGCATACAGTATTTTTAAACTAGCATTTTGGCTATAGCATACTGAATTTTGCATATAGCGGTTTGCATATTGGTTATAGTGTATTGTGAATTGCCTATTTCATTTTGTAAATAGTGTATTAAATTCTGCGTACAGCATTTTGCATATAGCATTCTGAGTATGGCGGTTTGTGTATAACATATAGAGTATTAAGTTTAGTATTTTGTGTATAGAGTTGTGTGTATCACGTGCAGCGTTTTTCGTATTGTGTATATTGTTTTGCATATTGCATATAGCATTTTGTGTATTGCTTATTGAATATAGCTTTTTGCATATAAAGTTTATGTGTATAGCCTTTTGCATATAGTGTATTGCATATATCATTTTAAGTATAGTGTTTTGCATGTTTCTTTAAGCATTTTGTGTTGAGTGTCTTTGCATATAGCGCAATGCACATAACAGTGGCATATAGTGTTGCGCATACAGCATTTTGTCTACAGATTATCATATATATCATTTTTCATACAGTGTTTTGCGTACAACATAGTATTTTGCCAGTAGCAATTTGTGTATTGCAAACAAAAAATCCTCTGAGCGCTAAAGCATAAGAAACAGGCTCAGAGAAAAAATTGACTTGTGCTAATATTAATATAAAATAAACCGATATTTCAATAAAAGAAGATAACTTTAATAACACATGCAAAGGTTCTACTTTATACTTTATAACAATATATTGGAATAAAATTTCATCCAGTGTAAGTGTGATAAGATACAAACTGGTTATGCTCCATCGTTCCTCAGCATGTGTGGTCTATACGTTTCCTGCACCCCATTTAGACAAAATACATGTTATCCAGAGACTGTTATCCAAAAGCTGTTTAAAGTCTGCTCCCAGAATCTACAGTATGAACACGCCCACAATGGTATGCAGCAAATAAGCAAATATAAGCACACGTTGTTATAGTTTAAGGTGCACAATCAGTGATCAAACTATGCTTCCACTGTACATAACATTTATAAATGGTGACAGTATATACATATATTAATTAAAAATATATTATTTGTACCATGCCTTTATATCAGCATGTGCATCACAAACTCATAAGTGTAAGGTGCACAATGCATTGCTCATAAATTACTTGTGCTAAAAACCCAAAGGTACACTATCTATATGGACAGTGTGACATCTTTAAAGCAATTTGTACTTTCAAACACTATCAAATATTAAAAACCAATAAAAAACTAGCTGTATGATGGAGGAGCCTATCAAAAATATAAAAACTCAAACCAGATATGTTCTCTGCAGACGAAACAATATTGGTACGAAAGATATTTCAAAAATGAAAAAATAACAGACTTGGATTTCCAAAATTTTAAGGGAATGTTCCACCTTTTTGTACTCCAACTTATATAATAAGATAGAGTGTCTTAAACTGTATTATGTATTTTTGCAGATCAGTTTTGAACACATATTGCAGATAAAAGTTGAACGCTTATAAGATAATACTTTGCCTTTAATTCGATGATATTTCTTGTAGAGATTTATAATAGCACATGCTATAGTAGACTATTGTATAGCGCTGCAGAATTAGTTGGTGCTATATAAAGAATCCTATATAATAATTTGTTACAAAGTTTGTAACAACGCAGTCATGCGCAGTAGAGACTCCTGCGTGTGCTGCAAGCATTCGCAGTAGAGACTGCCCGTGAAGAGGCTGATACATAGCTGGCTGCTCCGAAGTAAGACCTTCAGAGCATCCAGCTCTGTATCAGCCTAGGTGCGGGCAGTCTCTACTGGGCATGACTGCACCGCGACCGCCTGCCACTGTGACTCATGTACATGGGCTCTTCTATTATAAGTATTACTAGTAGACTAGAATCGTTATTGTAGCAATATCCAATGTGTTTCAAAGTCAAACCTGACTTCTTCCTCAGGCATCAAACAATAGTGCCTCCATCTTAACACTCTAATATCCCTGAGATAAGCTCCTCCTTACTCCTACCTCCAATCAACCTGACTGAAAAAGTTAACTGTTGGCTGTTGTAGGTGAAAACACAATCCAAGAGTCCTATACATATGATATAATAAAAGAATTATAGCAATACATACTAAAGTGGACATAATAAGCAACCCAATCAAATAATTAAAAAAGTAGTAAATAAAAAATACAGAACATATATGTGAATGGATCTACCCTGCCCCCTCCATGTATTTGCACCACAAAAGAAAAAAATCTATGATGAATTAAACCCTTGATATCCCCAACCAGAAAAAAACTCTTACAAAAGATGCAACAGGTCTTTGCATATACAAATGCCTCTGAGCTTCTGTAAGCTCATATGTCCCAATGTAGTGTGTACGGAAGCCCCCCCTCAAAGATTAATTATATAAAAATTAAACAACAATCTAAAATGAAAAATAGTAAAAAAAAAAATTGAATTAAAAATATAGAAAAAAAAATAATACCAAATAGCTATCTGTTCTCATTACTATAGCCATACTAGATTATATTTGCTGGATGTATCCCTGTAATTTTGCGTACAACATAGTATTTTGCCAGTAGCAATTTGTGTATTGTAAACAAAAAATCCTCTGAGCGCTAAAGCATAAGAAACAGGCTCAGCGAAAAAATTGACTTGTGCTAATATTAATATAAAATAAACCAATATTTCAATAAAAGAAGAGAACTTTAATAACACATTCAAAGGTTCTATTTTATACTTTATAACAATATATTAGAATAAAATTTCATCCAGTGTAAGAGTGATAAGATACAAACTGGTTATGCTCCATCGTTCCTCAGCAAGTGTGGTCTATACAAATCCTGCACCCCATTTAGACAAAATACATGTTATCCAGAAACTGTTATACAAAAGCTGTTTAAAGTCTGCTCCCAGAATCTACAGTATGAACAAGCCCAAAATGGTATGCAGCAAATAAGCAAATATAAGCACACGTTGTTATAGCTTAAGGTGCACAATCAGTGATCAAAATATGCTTCCACTGTACATAACATTTATAAATGGTGACAGTATATACATATATTAATTAAAAATATATTATTTGTACCATGCCTTTATATCAGCAGGTGCATCACAAACTCATAAGTGTAAGGTGCACAATGCATTGCTCATAAATTACTTGTGCTAAAAACCCAAAGGTACACTATCTATATGGACAGTGTGACATCTTTAAAGCAATTTGTACTTTCAAACACTATCAAATATTAAAAACCAATAAAAAACTAGCTGTATGATGGAGGAGCCTATCAAAAATATAAAAACTCAAACCAGATATGTTCTCTGCAGACGAAACAATATTGGTACGAAAGATATTTCAAAAATGAAAAAATAACAGACTTGGATTTCCAAAATTTTAAGGGAATGTTCCACCTTTTTGTACTCCAACTTATATAATAAGATAGAGTGTCTTAAACTGTATTATGTATTTTTGCAGATCAGTTTTGAACACATATTGCAGATAAAAGTTGAACGCTTATAAGATAATACTTTGCCTTTAATTCGATGATATTTCTTGTAGAGATTTATAATAGCACATGCTATAGTAGACTATTGTATAGCGCTGCAGAATTAGTTGGCGCTATATAAAGAATCCTATATAATAATTTGTTACAAAGTTTGTAACAACGCAGTCATGCGCAGTAGAGACTCCTGCGTGTGCTGCAAGCATTCGCAGTAGAGACTGCCCGTGAAGAGGCTGATACATAGCTGGCTGCTCCGAAGTCAGACCTTCAGAGCATCCAGCTCTGTATCAGCCTAGGTGCGGGCAGTCTCTACTGGGCATGACTGCACCGCGACCGCCTGCCACTGTGACTCATGTACATGGGCTCTTCTATTATAAGTATTACTAGTAGACTAGAATCGTTAGTGTAGCAATATCCAATGTGTTTCAAAGTCAAACCTGACTTCTTCCTCAGGCATCAAACAATAGTGCCTCCATCTTAACACTCTAATATCCCTGAGATAAGCTCCTCCTTACTCCTACCTCCAATCAACCTGACTGAAAAAGTTAACTGTTGGCTGTTGTAGGTGAAAACACAATCCAAGAGTCCTATACATATGATATAATAAAAGAATTATAGGAATACATACTAAAGTGGACATAATAAGCAACCCAATCAAATAATTAAAAAAGTAGTAAATAAAAAATACAGAACATATATGTGAATGGATCTACCCTGCCCCCTCCATGTATTTGCACCACAAAAGAAAAAAATCTATGATGAATTAAACCCTTGATATCCCCAACCAGAAAAAAACTCTTACAAAAGATGCAACAGGTCTTTGCATATACAAATGCCTCTGAGCTTCTGTAAGCTCATATGTCCCAATGTAGTGTGTACGGAAGCCCCCCCTCAAAGATTAATTATATAAAAATTAAACAACAATCTAAAATGAAAAATAGTAAAAAAAAATTGAATTAAAAATATAGAAAAAAAAATAATACCAAATAGCTATCTGTTCTCATTACTATAGCCATACTAGATTATATTTGCTGGATGTATCCCTGTAATTCCAGCTATGTACTGTGCCATGTATGAACAGTATACTTAAGTGTTTTGAACACAATAATGTCATGTATATACAAGACACAAGAAAGAAAGAAAGTGTGGAAGAGCTTCCGATCTGTGATGTATCAAACAATAGTAAGCTCAAAAGAGATCTCTTAGATGTTTCACCCGGCAGACAGAAATACGGCTTAGTCCTGCAACTACAAGCAATGCGATTAGAGAGCTTTGTAACAACCTTTTTGTAGTCATCCATGGGGCAGACAAAGGGGGGTAGAGTTGTTGTCCAAAACTATGATGATTAAATGAAAGAAGCCTATCGCCTTCTCTCTGACAAGGAATTTTATGTGGAACTGAAATATGATCCCACTGAAAAGTTTAAGTTAGAATTTGGAAAATTACTTCAAGATGCATTGGATCAAAGTTATTAATAAGGAAGAATTTGAATTTATCTGGATAGAACATCCTAGGTTGGCTACCTTTTGCCATCTACCAAAAATTCACAAAGACATTATTTGCCCGCCAGGATGACCGATTGCATCAGGCTTAGGCTCTTTAAGTCAAAATATGTCTCTATATATAGACCTATACTTGTAAATTATGGTACCCACAGCATCCTCATATCTTGAAGACACAGGAGATATAATAAAGAGTATTGAATAAATGGAGCTGGAAGAAGAGACCTATTAGTGACAGCAGATATTAGCGCCCTATACACATCCATTAGACATCAGGATGGTATCCAAGCTGTGAGTCGTAGTTTTGAAAAATATAATTTTTTGAATCAAGAACACCAGGACTTCATCCTCCATGGTATTGCCTTTATTCTTAGAATTAATTGTTTTGTTTTTGATCATAATTTTTTTTGCAAACTAGGGGCACATCTATGGGCACATGCATTGCCCCTAGTTTTACTTATTTGTTCTTAGCAATATGGGAGGATGATGTTGTTTGGAATAACAATGTCTATGCCTCACACCTTACGATGTACTGTAGGTATATCGATGATGTTATTATGATTATGATTATGGTTTGGCATTTACGTACAAATGTAGTGATACAGATATAGACTTTTTGGATTTAATATGTTTGTGCAGGAAGGGAAAATTCTGTTAAAAACCCATTTCAAAATGGTAGATCAAAATACTTATATCCCCTTTTCTAGCAATCATCAGAAAACTTGGTGTTACGGTTTTCTGACACTCAGACCAGGGTATGAAGTACAAACACAGTTTTATTGAAAATAAAACACGACCCCTAGAGGCCAGCACATAAATAGCAACAAAGGCAATAATGACAAAGTGAATGCACACAATGATAATGACAGGTGCTAAGAATAGACAGGGAATTTACCCCAAAGGGTTAATGACTGAAATGGGTGAGATATACAAGATTGGCCAACGCCCAGGATAAATATCAGTCTCTGTAACACAGTCTCTCAATAGCAGGATGGTGGACACAGTCTTTCAATAGCAGGATAGTGGAGTACTGCACTGAATACACTCTCAAGTTGAAGTACTAGAGCCCAATGTCCAGAGTAGCCCCGGTACCCACACCTGGGCTACAGAGGAGTGCTATTGCCACGCTGTAAAGATCAGAACCAAAATCGCCCTTACCTAGAAAAGTAGTAACCCTGCATGTGCCACTAGGATTATGCCCATACACCCCTTGGGTGCTGTACTGATGGTGACTGCACAAGCTGTTATTGAGCCAATTTTCTCTGGAGTGCAATGGGAATGTACCTTCAACATCTGTGGCCCTGAGCCAGAGGATGAACACGGACTGACAAGGCTCTGATGGAATAAGAGACACACAGAAGCACTCAGAGTAAAAGGCTATGTCAGAAAAGGATTGCTTGGCAAGAAGTATCGGAGGCACCAGACCGGAGACTACAGGCACTGCAAGGGTTAGATGGTTCTGTATACACGCGAGTACCCTGGCCGCCAACAGAAGGCAAAGCAACCTCAGGCAACAGCTACTGACAAGTGAGAGGAACAGTGAGTCGCTATACAGTTCAGAATGTCGCCGAGCAACTAGAATGACGCAGGAACACTGGAACAGCAGGCAGAACCTGAACGGTGACTGGAACAGCAGGTAGGCCGGCACAGCAACCGGAACAGTAGGCAGAACCGGAACGGTGACTGGAACAGCAGGCAGACCGGCACGGCAACCGGAACAGCAGGCAGAACCGGAACGGTGACTGGAACAGCAGGCAGGCCGGTACAGCAACCGGAACAGCAGGCAGAACCGGAACGGTGACTGGAACAGCAGGCAGGTCCGGAGCAATACTGGAACAGAGGCAGGCCGGAAACAATCACAGAGCAGGGTCATCAGCCAGAGCCGGGTCGAATCACGGAGCAGGGTCGTCAGCCAGAGCCGGGTCGAATCACGGAGCAGGGTCGTCAGCCAGAGCCGGGTCAAATCACGGAGCAGAATCAGGAACAGAGTCAGACTAGCCGGGTCGGTACACAGAAGACACTGGAATATGGCAACAAGGCGCAGCAACAGGAACACCACGAAAGGGCAACTGACAATTGCCCAAGCTCCAGCAAATAACGGCACATCCTGGGCGGGCCAATCAGTCTCCACCAATGCACAGGTACATCATGATAGATTGACAGAAAGACACGGGGACCGTGATACTTGGTTAGATAATAATCCAAAAGGGCAGTTTATTAGAGTAATGCTCAACTGCGCCAAGATTGAAGATTTTTGTGAACAAGGAGTGTTTCTAATTAAAAGATTTTTAGAAAGGGGATATGAGTTTCAAAAGATATATGATGATTTTGTGTTGGGATTATATAGTTCCATTGTATTGGGTTCAAATGTTGGTGAAAAGGAAGATAACAAGAGTTAGGAAGTGGTGCAGAGGGATCTGCAGGCCAGCATAAAGGAAAAGATTCTCTCTCTGAAATCTAGTTTCTGGGAGGTAGATGATACAGGCACTGGAAGTATGGAATTAAGAGGAAGGAAGGGAGAACAGGATGAGGAAAATAAGGATAATGACAAAAAGAGAAAAAAAACAGACTATAAAAATGAAATCTGTACAAGATATTAAACATTTATTCTATAAGAGGATGATGAGAATAGTCTACAAGCAAAAGCTAGCTCAAAAAAGAATAATAATAAAAAAAAAGCAGGAAAAATATAAAAGTTTATGAGAAAGTAAAATCGATAAATAAGATCAACCGTTTTACTAGAAAAAAGAATAAAAATACAATGCATAAGAAATATTGTAGACAATAAAATTATGGATAAAAAGAGAATGAATGTGACAATAACACATTTGGCTACTGCCTTAGTACTGCGTTTTTCTAGATGGATACCTACCATCGAGTACTGGCCAGTCGTAAGGGAAGATAAGATTTCGAGGAATAGTTAAAGTTAAAATCATATGTACGAAAAATTCTAATTTAGGAGATATACTAGCTCCAACTATGTTAAGAGCTCATAAAAAGAAAAAATAGGGAGAAAAAAGTCCAAAGCCTCCTTAAATCTAAAACACCGGTTATAGGTTGGCACTATTGCGGACGTTGTGCCGCATGTGCAAACTGTCCCAAGAAGACTTTGAACTTTCAAAAGGATGAAGGAACGCTATTTCCCATTAAACAATTTATTACATGCAACAGTATCGGTGTCATCTACGGCCTAGAGTGCCCGTGTGGATTAAAATACGTGGGACGTACAAAGAGGGAATTCAAAAAGCGTTTATACGATCATAAAATAAATATTAGTGCTGGTTTTCAAGATCACTTTGTATCACGTCATTTTCTGGAGATTCACCAAAAAAATCACAAACTACTTAAAGGGATAGTAATACTGAAAATGTAAAAAAAATATGTTGTAGGGTTTATCCCCCTGAGTAAAACAAGAGTACTCCCACTGCTGAAAGGTGTTTCATTCAAAAGTTATTAATTTTCAAAGTTGAATTTTTTAGGTGCAATATCACAGTGGCCTGAAATTGTACAGTGGCGCTGTTGCTACACCATCCTATGGAGATTTATGAGCTGTCCATAGGATGGTGTAGCAACAGCGCCACTGTACAATTTCAGGCCACTGTGATATTGCACCTAAAAAATTCAACTTTGAAAATTAATAACTTTTGAATGAAACACCTTTCAGCAGTGGGAGTACTCTTGTTTTACTCAGGGGGATAAACCCTACAACATATTTTTTTTACATTTTAAGTATTACTATCCCTTTAAAGGATATGCCATTGAAAAGATATCTTTAGATAATAGAAAAGGTGATCTTATTAGGATGCTCAATAGGAGGGAAGCCTATTGGATATATACCCTGCAGACATTGTATCCTAAGGGTTTAAATGAAAACATCAAATTGGGTTCCTTCCAGTAGTTCATAACCAATGATTTGTGTAGCTATATGTAGGAGGATTGATATATTAGGACTATTTATTCTGTGTCAGATAGGTTAAAAACTGACTCTCCTTTCTCTATAATAAGGTTAGAAGATGGTCAAGACGTTACATTAAAATTATGGTTTCTATCTTATAAATTACAATACAGATGCTTAAGCCACATGAGTCGTTTTTTGATTTTATAGTTACAAAAATTGTTTTACTTTAATCATTTGCGTTATATATATAAAGAATGTTCTAACAGTTTTGAACATTGATTAACGGTGTTGAATTATGGCTCCTTAGACATACCATCAGGAGTCCACTTGTAAGATCTAGTTAGTAATCAGACTGTACTTCGTTCCTGGCCAGGAAACTATATGCCGTGTTTGAAATTAATTTTAACCAGTATGGAAGTGTAATTTTTTTTATAATACTGTCCTTATAATTTGATATATATGGTTGTGGTTTTGTATATGGTCTTCAAAGACCCATAGTGTCTTCTACATACTTGTGATTGGGTTGAGAAATCTATCTACTGGTCTTTTCACCATCACAGATTTGTATTCTATGAATATATATGCATTTTATTTTAATAAATACTTGATTACCTGTATTTTATTCAGTGTGGGCATTTTTCAGACATTTATAGTACTGCATGTATATATTGCAGAAATATAAATTTGGAATTAGAACATATGTCTGCCTGATTTGTTTCTATATATACATTTTTCTACAATTAGGTCGGCAGAATTAAAGGTAAAGTCAGCGCTCAGGCATAGTACATGATGTATATACAAGAGTTCTAACTTAAAAATTACGTATTTAAATGTATAATTACTCTATTAGGGGTGAACAGAAATGTTCTGATAATTTGTGGAATACACAGTCAATCCAGATCTCAATCCAAAAATGTCCATTTCAGAACTGAGACCACACGGCTGCAATGTCTTCATATCAAAAATACATTGAGACTCTCTTTTGGACATAGTTTTAATATTGTCTCCTCCTCGCGTATTCTTTTAATCTGATCAATGGCAAAAAAGTAAAATTTATGATTCTCAATAAAATGTAAAGGCAAACTGTGATTTTTTTTTTTCTTTAACCAAATGTTTATGTTATATAAAGTACTCGCTATGTGGGACAGCGTTGCCCGTCATATTACACAGAGAGACATTGTGTGAAACAGACATATGCAGTGTTACAGACGCACACTTAAAGAGACAGAGCGTGTCACACTCTGTGAAAAGCATACATACAGAGAGACACACACGTACACATGGACATATGATGTCACATATGTAGACAGTGTGTGACAGACGCAGTGGGATGTAGATATGCTGATAAAATTTGTAAAAAATCTTTTAATTGCAGCTCTTCAGCTTGATGAATAAGGCCCTGTATCCTTTTGTACTTGTAAAGCTTACAGTTGAAGTGAGTGTGCTGTATTACTTGTTGAAGGTCACAGAGTGAAGAGGTTTGTGAGTAAAGGAATAATTTAGATTACAGCAGTGGATACTGCAGTACATTTGAAGAAATAGGTTGGCAGACAGAGGGTTAAGTGACAGATGCAGTGATTGATAATGTAATAGTGATGCAGGAGTAAAATAGCGAGATTGAGACTATGGATGAATGGAAAGGGGATAGGTGAGTGGGATGAGGTGAGGGGATAGGTGATAAGGGAGAAGATGAGAGAGTGAGGAGAAGAGGAACAGTGAAGTGTTAAAGTAAAGTAATGGGTGAGGGGGAGAAATGACTATACATAGACAGTGAAGTAAACATGAAATACAGGGCTGTAGGGTTACTGCATTATACAGAACTAGTGTAGCAGTTGGTAGGAGTGAAGCACTTTAACTCGGAGTGCAAGAGGGGTACGCAACACATTGCTGTGTAATATGTTGTATAGCCCTGGCAGTGAAAGGGTTAAGTGACACGTGTTGGGCACTCCTTGAATTAGCGGGCCATGGTGGTTGGCTGGGACAGTGCCGGATTATATGTCCATAGGCCCTAGGCAAGGTATCAATACGGAGACCCCTAACAGCTAATAGGCTTCAAAACAATAAGGCTCATATACTAAGGAAAGTGGTAGAATTTTTGGAAAAGTAACTGCAGCACAGGGAACAACACCCATTTATTGAAATGGGCGTTTTAACGTCTTCAACGCTAGAGAGGTCAGCAAAGCATTTTATTTGTTCTGTATGGTACTAATGTTTTGCTCCTGAATTGTTCCTCTTTGTGTTAGTACATCAGCCTCACAGTTCAGTCAGCTGCTGCAAGAGTCAAAGAATAAATGGGGTTTAAATTAATGAGGTAAGAGTATAACTGTATGGGCCTTATGTATCAAGATAAAAGGGTGCAACTCTGGGGAAAAAAAATTGACACCATAGTGTTGAATTGCACTGTGGTCCCCAAAGCATTGCTTTGGCAATGTGTTTGCATTCTCTGTAGCATTCATGGGATTAATAGCCTCATTGAAATCAGTGACAGAGAGGTACGCAGAGCAATGTGCTGCATATCATCTCTGGTACTGTACGGGGTTATTAGGCTTAACCCTCTGAGTGCCAGAGAGGTATCCAAGGCATTGCAACAGCACTCAAAGGGTTAAATTGAAACAAAGTGAGTCCATCAGCCCCAGTTCTTACCATGGAAACTGAAGATCTATGTGTTCCTGATTCTCTCTTCCCCAGCTGACTCTACTCACCTGATTCCAATCTGCCTCTGAATGTCCCAGTGCATTATGGGACAGGGGGTAGAAACAAAGGTTTTACGCTCTTTGAAAGAAGTGATCAATGTGTGGCTTCCCAGCAAAATAGGAGCTGCTGGTTGGTGGGTTATATTATTGTGCCATGAGTTGTTTACAGTAGGAGTTGTAAGTTGAGAGAAGTGATGTAGCAGACTAGGTGAGTTGTGGAGGAGAGGGTTAACCCTTTGAGTGTCAGAGGGGTATGCAAAGCATTGCTTTAAAATGTGTGCATACCCCTCTGGCACTCAAAGGGTTAAGACTGATGTTGGGGGTGGGCTAACTCTTCCTTACTGCCACCCCTGGGTGTGTGTGGCAGGGAACGCAGGTTTTCTCTCTCTCTCTCTCTCTATATATATATATATACACACACACATACACACAATAAGATTACTATAACCTTAACCCTTTGAGTGCCAGACGAGTATGCAACGCATTGCAATGCATTGTGTAACAGTGTGGCAATGAAAAGGTTAAGAAAAAAGAGAATCAAAGGGCATGGATTATTTCCCAGTAAGCACTTCGTGAAAGTAATTGTAAAAGTAATGCAGGCAGCAGAGGAGGAAACAGGTGCACTGTGTGAAAGAAGGTGAACCCTTTGAGTTCCAAGCACACACACAATACACCGCAACACACATGCACAAAACACACTGTGATAAACCATAAGCGGGCTGCCCTTGGGTGGTCAGTAAGCACAGTCTTCTAGGGTATCACACACAGTCAACCATTTTTAACCCTTTGAGTGCCATAAAGGTACAAAAAGCATTACTCTGCAATGCGTTGCGTACCTCTCTGGCACTCAAGGAGTTAAAGATTTGCAGGTATTTTAATGTCAATAAAGAGTTTATTGAATTTTAGAATACATAAATAGAGGAAAAAGACCTAGGTAGGAGAAAGGGTAAGGGAAGGGTACAGAAATAAAGCAGGGAAAGAGGGGAAGGGGAAAGGGAATTTAATGATCATACAATAAAGCAATAAATAATGCCACAATCATGGAATGTACAGTCAGAAATAAGTATTGCAATATAACATAGCGAAACAGACAATATTGTCACATTACATATCGATATCGATAAGACTGTTATCGTGCGGGGTCTCATACCTCAAGTAACCGGTCAACCTAATATACCCAAAATAGAAGGGATCGACTCAGGAGGGTGTAGAGGGGGCACCCCCCAAAGGGAGGAGCCTGGGAAACTCTGATCCCTCTAAGAATAGCATCCAAGGCAGCCAGATCTCAGAATATCGAGCTATGGCCGCCTGGGAGGAAGAGTCTAGATTTGCCATGGATCTGAGCTCCTCAACCCTCTCCACCCAGACCGAGAGAGCGGGAGCAATCGACTTTCTCCAGTACAAAGCTATCAAACCATTTGCCGCTGATAACAATTGGGGAAGCAATGATTTCCTATATCTGGAAGGGCTCATCAGAGTGTGATGAAGAAGGAGATACTCTGGTCTAAAATCAGGAGGATTAGCCACAAGATGCTGAATGACCGAGTAAATCGCTCTCCAATAAGGAACAATCAACGGGCAGTCCCACCAAACATGTAGAAGAGTACCCTGGGCTGAATTACACCTCCAACAGAGGCCGGAACTGGATGGATCAATTTTCGGCATAGCTACCGGGGTAAGATACCACCTAGACAAAAGTTTATATGCAGATTCCTGCAACTTTGTAGAGATCGAAACATGATGGGTCAGAAACATAATCTGCTCCCACTGTTGATCCGTAAAAGTAGTTCCCAACTCAGTCTCCCATTTTCCCACATAGGGAGGAGTCTGCGAGTGTCTACTGTTCAACAGCAGCAGATAGAGGCGCGATACCCCATGACTCAATGGGACATCTCGGACACACTCCTTCTCAAACGCCGTCAGGGGTCGAATAATCTGGTGCCGCTGAACAATAGAGTTCACATAGTGTTTCAATTTATAGTAACGGTATTCATCAAGAAAGGTCGGGGAAACAGCACCTAAAATATCCGTCAGTGGCCTCAGTCGGTTCTCAAGCATAACTTGGCCTAGTCGCAAAGAGGGCAGGGAGGCTATAGGAAAAATACGGCTGCCCGCTATACCGGGTGTAAAGTCGGGGTTATGAATCAGAGGTGTCATTGGAGAAGGAAAGGAAGTCAAAGAATGTTTGCTCGCGATCGCAGTCCACACAGTCAGGGTGGCATGAATGAAGGGACAACGTTGAAGGCTGGCATCTCTCCGATCAGGACGCAACCAAAGAGCCGCCTGAAGTATGCCTCCCGTCCTATGGTAATCAATAGAGACCCACTGCTTATGCCGCATGGACACTGCCCAATCCACCACCCTTCGTAAGTGACATGCCTGATAGTAAGCCTGGAAATCAGGCAAGGAGAGGCCTCCTCTCCCCTTAGGTAAGTACAATTGCGAGAGCTTCTGTCGGGGACGCCGACCATGCCAGATGTAGCGCAGGACCGCCGAACGCAGCGATGAGAAAAACAACCGCGGTAAGGTAATAGGTAAAGTCTGAAAAAGGTATAACAAACGAGGAAGCACATTCATCTTCACCACATTAATCCTCCCAATCCATGTGATATGGGGAAAGGACCATGCCTTCAAGTCTGTACAAAGCCGTGACAGCAATGGGAGGAAATTGGCGCGGTATAAATCAACAGGGTCCGGAGTAAGCCAGACCCCTAAGTAGCGTAACCGGTGGGGTCACCACTTGTAGGGGAAAGCACCCTGCAAACCAATACGCATGTCGTTCGGCACAGTAAGATTAAGTACTTCCGAATTAGACATATTTATCTTAAGGTTGGACAGGGACCCATATTCAGCAAAAGCATCCTGTAAAGAGGGCAAGGAAATAACAGGTTGAGTTAGCAGGAACAGCATATCATCGGCAAAAGCTGCCACTTTATATTCCGAGTCCATCAAGGAAATCCCATGAATGGCCTCATTACCACGAATAGCGTTCAGAAAGGGCTCCAATGCCAGTACAAAGAGTAAGGGAGAGAGAGGGCACCCCTGTCGAGTCCCATTCGTAATATCAAGAGGTTGTGAAAGGAGACTGTTAACTCGCACGCACGCCGAAGGCCCTGAATACAAGGCTGAAATCCAAGATCTCATATTAGGTCCCAGACCCGTGAACTCTAAGGTGGTCATCAAGAACTCCCAGTCTACTCTGTCAAACGCCTTTTCGGCATCAGTGGACAGAAGCAAAGAGGGAGTCCCGCCAGATTGCACGAGTCTCATAAGGCCCAGGACTTTATTCGTATTATCACGCGCCACTCTCCCATACACAAACCCTGACTGGTCTTGGTGAACAAGGTCCGGCAGGTATGGGGACAATCACAGGGCCAGCATTTTAGCCAACAGCTTCACATCTGTGTTAAGAAGTGAAATAGGGCGATAACTAGAGCATAATTCCCCATCCTTCCCTTCCTTGGGGATAACTGTAACAGTGGCACGTAACGTCTGAGCAGGAAACGCAGTGCCCTGAAGCAGAGAATTGTACATATCCACCGAATGCTGCCAGAGTTCCGTGGAAAACGATTGGTAATAACGAAGCGTAAGACCATCTGGGCCTGGTGCCCTACCCCCTCGGGAGGACTTAATCGCCGCTGCAAGTTCCTCAACAGTAAAAGGGGCCTCAAGGGAGGACGCTATGGACACGGGGAGAGTGCGACAGACATGCTTCGACAAGTAGCGGCGAATATTGTCCGTACGCAAGGCCGCTTGTCCCCCCGGCACCGTCGTAGAGAGATTATAGAGCGAAGCATAGTAGTCTCTAAATGCCGCAGCAATCTGGGTAGGTAGACAAACTAACCTGTTAGTCTTGTCTCGGATTTTAGCGACATATGTAAGCTGTGATCTCGTGCGTAGCATACGCGCCAAAAGCCTTCCGCACTTATTACTATTTTCAAAGAAAAAGCGTTTTGTACGTTGATGAGCCAAGCGGTTCCTAGTATTGAGTATATCCGCAAGTTGGCGCCTCTTAGACAAAAGAGCCTGGTAGTCAGAGCACAACAATGAGACCTTGTGTGCCCGCTCAAGTCGGCCAATCTCGTCCAACAGGGTCAACAACTGTTGCCTCTGAGCCCTTTTTCAAGCGGCTCCCTGAGCAATGAAATGACCCCTAACTACACACTTGTGGGCCTCCCATACAACAGGTAAAGGGACCCCCGAGGTGAGGTTCTCTACAAAGTAGGCTTTGATAACCTCCTATGTCCTCGACGAAAGCAGCGGGTCTAACAATAGGGACTCATTAAGACGCCAAGATCCCCCGGTCGGGCGAAACACAGACGAGGAGAGCTGAACCGTGATCGGAGAGTGGTCAGACCACGCCATTGGCTCAATAGTTGCCCTGCTCAGAGAGTCCCTATGAGAAAGGAAAAAATAGTCAAGTCTGGAGTAGGTCCCGTGAGGGGCAGAATAATAGGTATAGTCACGAGTAGTTGGGTAAAGAGTCCGCCAACTATCTACCAGTTGGCATCGGGTCAAAGAATTCCGGAGCTTCCTCAAAAGGGAACCAGGAACATGTGAAGAATTCGCGGAAGAGTCAAGGAAAGGGTCTAAGGTCACATTAAAGTCGCCTCCTAGTACCAATACTCCCTCCTGGAACCCCTGCAACTTCGTTAACATAGTTGTAAGAAACATCACCTGACGGGTGTTAGGGGCATAAACAGTAGCAAAGGTATACATCCGATCCAGTATCCGGCCCTTGACAAACAGGTATCTCCCCTCCCCATCCACCAAGGTCTCAACATCAGTAAGGGGGACTGCCCGTGATAGTAAGATGGCCACTCCTCTAGACTTGGCGAGTGCATTATTGCTATAAAAGGCCAAGGGGTAATGGGAAGTAGACAAAGAGGGAAATTTCCGCTCTACAAAGTGCGTCTCCTGTAGGAAAGCCACAGATACACGGTGACAGCGCAAATCCCTAAACAAATTAGATCGCTTTTCAGGGACATTAAGACCCCGCACATTGAGTGAGTAAAGCGTGAGTGGCATAGGTGCAACAGACATGATGAGGTAAGAAGGGTAGGTGGAAAGAAGAAGGAGAAGGGGAAGAGAGGAAGGGGAAATCAGGTGAGAGAAACAGAGAGAGAAACACAAGAAAGAGGGGAGAAAGAGACTAGGAATGTCTCAGTCCCAGAAAAAACCCTCAGACACCACTCAGTGGAACACTGCGTCTCACACGGAGAATGCCGCCAATCAGGCAAAACTCCCCGGGTGAAAAGATAACAAAACAAAACAAAAAAAAAAAAAACAAAAACAAAAAACAGACAAAAAGGACCCCAACGTCCCGTGAGGGTGAGCAACTAAACCAGAGACAAAAACATATAAAATTCACAAACACTATAAACGTTAACAACAAAAAACAATATATGTGATCCGTTCCGTTGTGTCCGCTCCGGGAAACCCAGCGCGGACCAAAGTGACCGGTCTTTAACCAAATACAGTGCATAGAACATAGCAGTTGTCAATAAAAGGCACTAAGAGCATTCACATAACCCCAAGTCCCAACAGGGTACTCCCGAGCGCCACCCCACACCGGGGCCCGGGGCCCGCAACGGACAAACGGGATCCATAGCGAGTCCCCAGCCGCCACGAGCCCCAGCACCCCAGTGCAGGGAGACCTCCATCTGCCTAAGCAGGGTAAACAAACATACAAACAATCAAAATCCCCCGCCCAGAACACTCCCCACCTCAAGCCACCAATCCCGGTAAGAGGCTCCAGGCCGTCTGTCAGTCCATACCGCGGGGCCCAACAAGGGTATAGGCCCCGCCGGCAGGGATCCACAGAGGGCACCCCCCCGCCACAAAAAAAAGAGAACAGGTACCCCCAAATCAAGTCCTTCGGCATGTCGGGAGGGTCCGCAGGAAAAGTTCCAAACCGGGAATCATCCCGGGAGGGAGTCCAAGGCAACAGAACCCACCATCAGGTCAGGGGCTAGATAGACTTCACTCCTCAGGGACCCACTCCCTTCTCAAAGGCCGCTCCGCCTCTCCACCACGACCCCGGGTGCGAGCCCTCCGCACTGCACGCACCTGAGGAGCAAAGTCCAGAGCCTCCCAATCCGGGACCGGAATATCTGGTAGATCTACCGCCCTGGTCAGGGTAGGAACATCAGCAGGACATCGAACAGTGAACGTTGAATTCCCAACCCGAGCCTGGAGGCTGAAGGGAAAACCCCACTTGTAAGGAATGTCGCGGGTCGACAAGGCCTGAGTGAGAGGCCTCAGGGCTCTTCGTTTCTGAAGAGTAAGCCAAGCGAGGTCCTGATACAAAGCTATCTCTGAGTTCCGGAAGGTCCAGGATCTCCTCGTCCTAGCACCCCGCATGATATCCTCCTTTAGGATAAAACTGGCGAGACAGCACACCACATCTCTAGGCGGGCCATCCGGAGGGCTCCTCTGGCGAAGGGCATGGTGCGCTCGCTCAAAAGTAATCGGAGTGTCTTCAGGCCTACCCAGGATCATGTTAAAAAGTGAGGTGAGTACAAGAATTAAGTCCCCGGGTGGGACATCCTCGGATAGGCCACGTACGCGGATGTTGTTCCGCCTGCCTCTGTTGTCCAAGTCCTCGAGCAGTCTCCGCAATTCCGCCAACTGAGGTGTCAGTCTCTCATACATGGTTGTTAAATCTTGTAACTCACTTTCCGTGCGTCTGGCTCAGGATTCTACTGCCGACACTCTAGCATCCAAGGCCTCTACGCCAGAGCGGAGGCCTGCGATATCCTCCCGAACCTCGCGCACACTCTGCTTAATATCAGATGCCAATAACAGGAAGTCCTCCCGAGATGGCATAGCCTTGATGGCTTCTAATATATCCCGTGGCATAGGATTTGGTTGTCCGCCTTCCAGGGTCGGCGATATAGATGCAGGGGATCCCTCCGAGATGCGCGAGGGAGTGGGAGAATCCGCCATATTGGAACCTGCATCACTGATCGGAGTCCTTGCCGGAGCAGTGAAAAAGCCTCTCAAAGGCGACTCCCCCTGAGCTCTGTGGGATCCCGGAGTCCGTGGGTCTCTAGTCTGCTTCCTATGTCTGACCATGGTCACGGTAGAAGGTAAGTATTGCTAAAGCATCTGGGCCCCGGAGCGGAGCAAGAGAATTATGCTGCCATCTTGTCTGCTGGTCAGCCACGCCCCCCCGATTTGCAGGTATTTTGACATTGCATCAAACACAATCAGCAGGCAGTGTTTTACAAAACAAAATTAAAACATTTCCCTTGCACTTCAAGGCTCTACAAAAATAGCACAGGTTTAACCAACCTTTTCAGGTCCTGCTTTCTTACACTGCTCTTCTCAACACTTGTTGATCACAGCAAGTTAAACTCCATTTTCTTTTTACAGCCTGCTAATTGGGACAGGTGGTGGGTTAGAGGCTGTGTAGGATTCTGGGTACGAAATACCTTGTATTCCAAGCCTCTTTTTTCATATTCTGAGCATGCTCATTTAGTTCCTTGAAGTTCAAGCCTCTTTTTCATGTTCATGAGGAAGTTGAGGGGCTGGAAACTTGTTGCAGAGTCCCCTGCCCATTCCTGTCAAAATCACGCCCCTCTCATATCTCCAGAAATGGCAGTAGGGAGCAGCTAGGAGTAACTCCTCCTTACTGCTGCCCCTGGGTTATCGCTCTTATATATATATATATATATATATATATATATATATATATATATATATATATATATATGTTATATAAATATATGTTATTTTATTCTATCTTGTAGCCTTCTCTTGGTTCATCCTATATACTGTTTTTTTCATGTACATTGGATCACTTAACCCCTTAACAACCCTTGACGTACCAGGACCGTCAAGGGTAAATTTGCTTTAACACCTTAAGGACCCATGACGGTGCAGGACCGTCATGGGTTGCAAACCCGTTAAGGACCCATGACGGTCCTGCACCGTCATGGGTTAAACTCTTCCATCGCGGCCGCACGGAGCGATGGAAGAGTTCAAGCCGCTTGTTACTAAGTGTCCCGGTATCGGGACACTTAGTAACAAGCGGCTGAAACATTGTTGCAACATGCGATTCGCTTCAAAAGCGAATCACATGTTGCAAAACCTGAATGACAGGGACAGTATTTGTAAATACTGTCCCTGTCAGATCTCTCTGTCTCCCTCCACCTTGCATACTGCTGAGGTGGAGAGAGACAGAGAGACATGCTGTTACTGCCTTACTGTAAGAAAAAAAGTCAAAAAAAAAGTTTAAATAAAGAAATTTAACCCTTTGATCACTGTTCTGCAGTGATCAATAAGTGCCCCCCCATCTGATCACTCTTGGAGTGATCAATTTGCTGCAGATCAGTGTTTTCTGATCTGTGGGACACCCCCCATCCCCCTAGATTTTTTTTAGATTTTTTTAAAAAATTTTAAATTTTTTTTAAATTTTCTTTTAATTTTTTTTTAATTTTTTTTTTTTTTTTTTTAATAGTAAATATTCTTTAGGTATTTTGGTAGGTAGTTGGGTAGGTTTGGTGTAGACGTGTGTTAGGGAAAGTTTTAGGGATAGATTTAGGTTTAGGGGAAAAAAAAAACAAAAAAAACCAAACCCCCCCCCCAAAAAAAAAAAAAAATATATAATAAGCGCCGTTTAGATAGGTAGTTCAATTGGGTTAGGTAGGTTCAGGATATACGTAGGTTAGGGTAAGTTTTAGGGTTAGATTTAGGTTTAGGGATAGCGTAAGGAAAAAAAAACCCAAAAAACCCCAAAACCCCCCCTCCAAAAAAAAAAAATATATATATATAATATGTGCAGTTTAGATAGGTAGTTCATTTGGGTTAGGTAGGTTCAGGATATACGTAGGCTAGGGTAAGTTTTTGGGTTAGATTTAGGTTTAGGGATAGCGTAAGAAAAAAAAAAGTTTTTTTAGTGGGCAAAATGCAGCGCAGGTACAGCGTTGAAGAGGCATATGCCTTTTTGGCGTCTGACTCTGAGGCAACAGACACTGCGTCAGATTTTGACACAGCGCAGTTTTCAGAAAGTGAGAGCAGCTCTAGTGATGACGCTGGGCCTTCTGTCAAGAAAAGACGCACTGCCCCAAGAGCTGCTCTGGCAACTGCCCCAGCACCTGCCAAAAGAACTGCCCAAAGACCTACCAAAATACCTACCCAAAGAAATGCCCCAAGTGCTGCCCCAAGAGCTGCCCTGGCAACTGCCCCAGCACCTGCCAAAAGATCTGCCCAAAGACCTACCAAAGAAATGCCCCAAGTGCTGCCCCAAGAGCTGCCCTGGCAACTGCCCCAGCACCTGCCAAAAGATCTGCCCAAAGACCTGCCCAAAGAAATGCCCCAACACCTGCCACTCCGGATCCTAATGAATGGGTATCAATTTATGCCCACAAATCTCAGAATTCACAGGCAACCCAGGGATTCAAATTGATGTGGAAGGATTTACCCATGATCATTTTTTTGATTTGTTTTTGGGGGAAGACATTTTAGGTGAAATTGTTTCCCAAACCAATTTGTATGCAGCCCAATATACTGCCGCCAACCCTAAGTGTGAAAAACGCTGTTTTTTTTTTTACTTACGTCATGGTTTACGAGGGATTGGTGGTAAAATGGCTGTGTATAAAACTGGAAAACACACCTAAAACGAGAGCCTGGGGTGTCTACTTTCCAAAAATATACACTTTTAGGGGGAAATCTTAAAAAAAGAGCACTGTTACACAGCCCCAAATGAGACATGGCACCAGTAACGCAAGCTGTGAAGATTCAAAGTGTGAACCTGGAAACGCGCATGTTCCAATTTGGCCCCCGTAGCTCCCCCAAACCATGAGAAAGCTATGCATATGGGGTATTGCCGTACTCAGAAGAAGGAGCTGAACACTAATCAATTCAGTTTATAAAATCTTCACCTATTCTGTGCTTGAAATTCACATCAACATTGAAGGCAAAGTGTGAAAAATGCTGAATTTTTTTTACTTACGTCAAATTTTCACAGGATTGGTGGTAAAATGGCTGTGTATAAAATTGGAAAACACACCTAAAACGAGAGCCTGGGGTGTCTACTTTCCAAAAATATACACTTTTAGGGGGAAATCTTAAAAAAAGAGCACTGTTACACAGCCCCAAATGAGACATGGCACCAGTAACGCAAGCTGTGAAGATTCAAAGTGTGAACCTGGAAACGCGCATGTTCCAATTTGGCCCCCGTAGCTCCCCCAAACCATGAGAAAGCTATGCATATGGGGTATTGCCGTACTCAGAAGAAGGAGCTGAACACTAATCAATTCAGTTTATAAAATCTTCACCTATTCTGTGCTTGAAATTCACATCAACATTGAAGGCAAAGTGTGAAAAATGCTGAATTTTTTTTACTTACGTCAAATTTTCACAGGATTGGTGGTAAAATGGCTGTGTATAAAATTGGAAAACACACCTAAAACGAGAGCCTGGGGTGTCTACTTTCCAAAAATATACACTTTTGGGGGGAAATCTTAAAAAAGAGCACTGTTACACAGCCCCAAATGAGACATGGCACCAGTAACGCAAGCTGTGAAGATTCAAAGTGTGAACCTGGAAACGCGCATGTTCCAATTTGGCCCCCGTAGCTCCCCCAAACCATGAGAAAGCTATGCATATGGGGTATTGCCGTACTCAGAAGAAGGAGCTGAACACTAATCAATTCAGTTTATAAAATCTTCACCTATTCTGTGCTTGAAATTCACATCAACATTGAAGGCAAAGTGTGAAAAATGCTGAATTTTTTTTACTTACGTCAAATTTTCACAGGATTGGTGGTAAAATGGCTGTGTATAAAATTGGAAAACACACCTAAAACGAGAGCCTGGGGTGTCTACTTTCCAAAAATATACACTTTTGGGGGGAAATCTTAAAAAAGAGCACTGTTACACAGCCCCAAATGAGACATGGCACCAGTAACGCAAGCTGTGAAAATTCAAAGTGTGAACCTGGAAACGCGCATGTTCCAATTTGGCCCCCGTAGCTCCCCCAAACCATGAGAAAGCTATGCATATGGGGTATTGCTGTACTCAGAAGAAGGAGCTGAACACTAATCAATTCAGTTTATAAAATCTTCACCTATTCTGTGCTTGAAATTCACATCAACATTGAAGGCAAAGTGTGAAAAACGCTGTTTTTTTACTTACGTCAAGTTTATGAGAAAGTGGTGGTAAAATGGCTGTGTAAAAAATTTGAAAACACACCTAAAATGAAAGCTGGGGGTGTCTACATTCCAAAAATATACACTTTTGGGGGGAAATTCTGAAGTTCAGCACTGGAACATAGCCCAAAATGAGTAATGGCATCAGTTAACCAAGATGTGAAAATTCAATATTTGTTCAAAATTGGGCCCCGTAGCTCCCCCAAACCTTGAGAAATCTATGCATATGGGGTATTGCCGTACTCAGAAGAAGGAGCTGAACACTAAACAATGCATTTTTAAAAATCTTCACCTATCATGTGCTTGAAATTCACATCAACATTGAAGTGCAAGTGTGAAAAACGCTGTTTTTTTAACTTACGTCAAGATTTACGAGCGATTGGTGGTAAAATGGCTGCGTAAAAAAATTGAAAACATACATAAAATGAAAGCCTGGGGTGTCTACTTTCCAAAAATATATACTTTTGGGGGGAAATCTTAGAGTGGAGCACTGTTACACAGCCCCAAATGAGACATGGCACCAGTGATGCAAGCTGTGAAAATTCAAAGTGTGAAACTGGAAACGCGCATGTTCCAATTTGGGCCCCGTAGCTCTCCCAAACCTTGAGAAACCTATGCATATGGGGTATTGTCGTACTCAGAAGAAGGAGCTGAACACTAAACAATGCATTTTTAAAAATCTTCACCTATCATGTGCTTGAAATTCACATCAACATTGAAGTGCAAGTGTGAAAAACGCTGTTTTTTTAACTTACGTCAAGATTTACGAGCGATTGGTGGTAAAATGGCTGCGTAAAAAAATTGAAAACATACATAAAATGAAAGCCTGGGGTGTCTACTTTCCAAAAATATATACTTTTGGGGGGAAATCTTAGAGTGGAGCACTGTTACACAGCCCCAAATGAGACATGGCACCAGTGATGCAAGCTGTGAAAATTCAAAGTGTGAAACTGGAAACGCGCATGTTCCAATTTGGGCCCCGTAGCTCTCCCAAACCTTGAGAAACCTATGCATATGGGGTATTGTCGTACTCAGAAGAAGGAGCTGAACACTAAACAATGCATTTTTAAAAATCTTCACCTATCATGTGCTTGAAATTCACATCAACATTGAAGTGCAAGTGTGAAAAACGCTGTTTTTTTAACTTACGTCAAGATTTACGAGCGATTGGTGGTAAAATGGCTGCGTAAAAAAATTGAAAACATACATAAAATGAAAGCCTGGGGTGTCTACTTTCCAAAAATATATACTTTTGGGGGGAAATCTTAGAGTGGAGCACTGTTACACAGCCCCAAATGAGACATGGCACCAGTGATGCAAGCTGTGAAAATTCAAAGTGTGAAACTGGAAACGCGCATGTTCCAATTTGGGCCCCGTAGCTCTCCCAAACCTTGAGAAACCTATGCATATGGGGTATTGCTGTACTCAGAAGAAGGAGCTGAACACTAAACAATGCATTTTTAAAAATCTTCACCTATCATGTGCTTGAAATTCACATCAACATTGAAGTGCAAGTGTGAAAAACGCTGTTTTTTTAACTTACGTCAAGATTTACGAGCGATTGGTGGTAAAATGGCTGAGTAAAAAAATTGAAAACATACATAAAATGAAAGCCTGGGGTGTCTACTTTCCAAAAATATATACTTTTGGGGGGAAATCTTAGAGTGGAGCACTGTTACACAGCCCCAAATGAGACATGGCACCAGTGATGCAAGCTGTGAAAATTCAAAGTGTGAAACTGGAAACGCGCATGTTCCAATTTGGGCCCCGTAGCTCTCCCAAACCTTGAGAAACCTATGCATATGGGGTATTGTCGTACTCAGAAGAAGGAGCTGAACACTAAACAATGCATTTTTAAAAATCTTCACCTATCATGTGCTTGAAATTCACATCAACATTGAAGTGCAAGTGTGAAAAACGCTGTTTTTTTAACTTACGTCAAGATTTACGAGCGATTGGTGGTAAAATGGCTGCGTAAAAAAATTGAAAACATACATAAAATGAAAGCCTGGGGTGTCTACTTTCCAAAAATATATACTTTTGGGGGGAAATCTTAGAGTGGAGCACTGTTACACAGCCCCAAATGAGACATGGCACCAGTGATGCAAGCTGTGAAAATTCAAAGTGTGAAACTGGAAACGCGCATGTTCCAATTTGGGCCCCGTAGCTCTCCCAAACCTTGAGAAACCTATGCATATGGGGTATTGCTGTACTCAGAAAAAGGAGCTGAACACTAAACAATGCATTTTTAAAAATCTTCACCTATCATGTGCTTGAAATTCACATCAACATTGAAGTGCAAGTGTGAAAAACGCTGTTTTTTTAACTTACGTCAAGATTTACGAGCGATTGGTGGTAAAATGGCTGAGTAAAAAAATTGAAAACATACATAAAATGAAAGCCTGGGGTGTCTACTTTCCAAAAATATATACTTTTGGGGGGAAATCTTAGAGTGGAGCACTGTTACACAGCCCCAAATGAGACATGGCACCAGTGATGCAAGCTGTGAAAATTCAAAGTGTGAAACTGGAAACGCGCATGTTCCAATTTGGACCCCGTAGCTCTCCCAAACCTTGAGAAACCTATGCATATGGGGTATTGCTGTACTCAGAAGAAGGAGCTGAACACTAAACAATGCATTTTTAAAAATCTTCACCTATCATGTGCTTGAAATTCACATCAACATTGAAGTGCAAGTGTGAAAAACGCTGTTTTTTTAACTTACGTCAAGATTTACGAGCGATTGGTGGTAAAATGGCTGCGTAAAAAAATTGAAAACATATATAAAATGAAAGCCTGGGGTGTCTACTTTCCAAAAATATATACTTTTGGGGGGAAATCTTAGAGTGGAGCACTGTTACACAGCCCCAAATGAGACATGGCACCAGTGATGCAAGCTGTGAAAATTCAAAGTGTGAAACTGGAAACGAGCATGTTCCAATTTGGGCCCCGTAGCTCTCCCAAACCTTGAGAAACCTATGCATATGGGGTATTGCCGTACTCAGAAGAAGGAGCTGAACACTAAACAATGCATTTTTAAAAATCTTCACCTATCATGTGCTTGATATCAACAGTAGTATTGAAATGTAAGTGTGAAAACTGCAAAAAAACTAAATATTACCACAATTTTGAAATTTTTTTCTGGAAAAATAGCTGCATGAAAAACTCAAAAATTCTCCTGATTATTTACCTTATGTTGTCTAGTTTTCAGAAACATATACCTTTGTGGGACATTTTTGGTTCTGGCACCGTCAGCTAAGCTATGATGCTCACATGCCAATTGTTGAGAAATCACAAGTTGGAAATAACGGCAGCCATCTTGTAATATTTACCTTGTAAATGTGAGTAAAGGACTAAAATACTAGGCATATGGGGTATTCTTATATTCAGGAGAAGCAAATGAATATATTTAGGGGTATTTTTTTTTCATTAACTAATAGTATGCAAATCCTGACAGAAAAATGTAAGCAAAATGTTGTTTTTTTTCAATTTTTTCCTCTTTTTTTCTATTTTAATCAAATTAAACAATGAGGTATTCATATAATTGTGGTATCAAAAGAAAGCCCTACTTCTGCTTAAAAAAACAGTATATAATTTATGTGGGTGCACAAAAGGAATTAAAGAGAAAACATGGTTGAACAAAGACATAGTCAAAAAAGTCAAAATTGCTCCGGTCCTTAAGGGAAAACGACATCAGATTTTCCCGGTCCTTAAGGGGTTAAGGACCAGTGACGGTCGTGGTACGTCAAGTGTTAAATGGTAGCAGCGCGCCGCTGTGCACGCTGCTACCATTCAATCCAAGCTGAGACTGAGCGGTCCAGTACCGGACCGTTCAGTCTTAGCCTCCGTCGGTTGTGCCAGGTCATGTGATCGCTGCGTCAGCGATCACATGTACCGGCATTCTAAAACAATGAATGAGGCAGTGCTACTTACTGCCTCTAGTGTCTCCTCTCTGTCAATGCGTCCCTTACATCAAAGTAAGGGACAGAGAAGCAGGGAGGAGACACCTAGTGGAAATAAAAAATACAGCAGCTGGGAGTGTTAACCCCTTCACTGCTGGTGCAGGAGGATGGCTAGATGCAGGTCAATTTCTGACCTGCTAAATACACTTTTCTTTTTTTTTTTAATAAAAACAACACACTTTTTTTTTTTACAAATAAAATATTTTATTTAAAAAAAAAAACATCTCAAGAAACAAAATTGGAAGTGTGATTGTTGTGGAGTCATGTAATACACTTACACACACCGCCAAATGTAATGAACAAAAAAGTGGGAAAATAGGGTGGGAAAAAGGGACATGGGGATTTTCACCCAGGGGGGACAGTGGCCACTTTAAACTGCGCATTTTGTAGGTATGACTGACTAGTCATACCTTTCATGCAGTCTCCATAAAAATTTAACCCTTTGCGCCCAATTGATCCCAAGAAAAAAAACATTTTTTTTTGTTTTTGAAATTCATAACCTGAACTATATGGAGTAATGACATATATTTTAGAATATATTTTAGAATTTTTAACAGCGTTTTCTATTTTTCTCTTTTTTAATAAATCTTCCCTTGATGTACTTTTATCTAACTGAATTTCTTTTAAATTATAATCATTCTTATTTATATAACTTAAAAAAGATAAAAGTCTGTTTTTATCACCATTGCATTGTATAGTATTTTGTGTATAGCATTTTACATATAGAATGTATCATTTTTTTCTAGCGTATTGTATATAGCATTTTGCGTATAGAGTTTTGCATATTGCATATAGTGTTTTGCATATAGAGTACTGTATTTTGCTTATAGCTTTTTTTTTGTATATCGTTTTGCCTATAGCATATTGCATTTTTCATATTGTGTATAGCTTTTTGAGAATAGCGTTTTCCATATAGCTTATTATGTTTTGCTTATTGCTCTGTGTGTATTGTGCAGATTATTTTGGCAATAGTGGTTTGAGTATAATTTATAGAGAGTAACATTTAGTGTATAGCTTTTTTCATTTCGAATACAGTGTTTTAAGTAATTCATTTTGCATATAGCATTTTGCGTATCATGTATAGCTTTTTGTGTTTTGCATTATGCATGTTTTTCAAGAATCCTATGCACTCAGATTTCAGTAAGAAAAGGTAAAGGAGGAAGATCTCTGATGGAACACTAGGTGTGCAGCAGAGGTGGCTGGAAGTGCAGTAGATTAAGTGGATAAACCAAGACCAGTAATAGAAATGGAAGGTACAAGTAATATCTCTAATACAGCATCCAGCTTCCTCTTAATAATCTGAAGGTGAGAGACGTATATATCTCCAATATGCACATGCTGGACCCGATAGGACTAGAATCTTGATATTTCTGGCCCAACTGTGGGATTGATTATTATAGTAGGAAGGCTCTCTAGTATATGTGAACATCTTCTGATGATGGATTGATGAGGAAGTCTTCCAGTTTAGTCAGGTCAGATCAAGATGAGAAAACTTGTGCACAGTGAAGCTACTTACTACTTTGAAACAGCAAAAAGGACAAAATGAATTGTTCGGCATAACAGCATTCACATTTAAGCTTTGATTATCTGCGGGCGTACACCCTTAGATCATGAATGTTCTTTAACATCCTACAAACGGGTAATTTTCTTCAGAGAGTGCATTACTTTTCATTCGGTCAAATTTTGAGTGCTCAAGCATTGTCCTTGAGATTACGTCAAATGAGAAAACTGTGAATGTGACTTTCTATACCCATAACATGCTTCCCCTCTGTAAAGTCTGGAAATTATGGCATATTTTCATTATTTACATGTATATTTGATGGTTAATATTACATATAATACAAGATACATAAAATATGACACAATTGGATGAACTTGTCACAATGCAATGCAACAAGTTCATCCAATTGTGTCATGTTTTTACGTATCTTGTGTTATATACAATATTAACCATCAAATATACCTTTAATGAAAATGTGCCATAATTTCCAGACTTTACAGAGGGGAAGCATGTTATGGGCACAGGAAGCCACATTCACAGTTTTCTCATGGGAAGGATATTACTTGAGCTTTCAAAATTTGACCACTCTCTGAAGAAAATTACCTGTTTGTAGGATGTTAAACAACTTTCATAATCTAAGGGTGTATGCCATCAGATAATCAAAGCTTGAATGTGAATGTCGTTATGCCGAACAATTCATTTTGTCCTTTTTGCTGTTTCAAATTAAGCATTTATAAGGGTACCAGATCTTAATTTTGAATATTCTCATGCAGTCCTAACTCCTAAAAAACATATAGTGCCAGGGTGAAGAAATATATTGGACATCTTTAGCATTCACATGCCATTGTGTCCCATACTTCTCAACATAATTGTTCATCCACTGTGCCATATATAGTTTGCTTGTATATTTTGGGCATCTTTGCTTGTCCAGGGTCAGACCTTCCAATGTTTTCTCAAAAACAGTTTATAGACAGGCACAGTGTTCCTTTTCAGTGGTGGAAGATTGAGCCTTTGCCTTTCAGATAACTTTCTGGTCATGTCATATCATCATCTCTCTCACTCTCAAATTCACTTGAAAATAATGGAGTGATATATTCCACACCTACATCATCATAATGTCATCCTCAGTATCACCCACCCCTTCTTGTCCACTACTTTTATATTTCTCTAGGCTTTTACAGGTGTCAATTTAATTTTGCTTTTACTTTCACAAAGTTCACTACTGCTTTGAGGACATGTGTTTTAGTGCTTGTTTGTCTCACTGTCAGATGCAGCATTTGGTTGAGCTGTACACCTTCTTGCACTATGCCATCAACACTGGAATGGATCTTGTTGTCATCTTCATTGTTTATAGATGTTTTATTAATAGTGCTGGTGGTGGAGCTTTTGGTGGGACTTTGCAAACTGCATCCTGCTTGAGAGAAGAGAGAATAACATTTACTGCATACACTGCAGCAACCATGGCTGCAGTCAGTTGTTGGACTACTACTTTACTCACATGTTCCTGCACTGCTCTTACTTATTTTGCCCTCCATCTTTCCCTTGTGCTTTGGCTGGACGTCACTCAACTACTTTGTGTGTTTTTTTATAGTAAAGTACACAGTAGAACTGATTGTGTGTGATGTTAACACGGTACCCGTGCTATGCTGGTGACATTCTTTTTGCTTTCTGCTGATGCTTATTAGCTGAAGTGGCTTTGTCCCACCCAGTATTTGTCCTTAAATACTGGGCCTTGTCACTTCTCTGGTGTCCTTTCGTAGTGTTTCCGCTACCAGCACTTGTTCCAGTTCTCGTGTGATCTTTGTGTAGTGACCCGGACTGCCTGACTACTCTGCTGTATCCGTTCCCGCTCTGTGTACTGACCCGGGCTGCCTGACTACTCTGCTATCTAGTTCCTGTGTACCAGCCCGGTCCAGCTGACCTTCCTGCTCTGTGTACCGACTCGGATTGGCTGACGTTCCTGCTCTGTGTACCGACCCGGCCTGGCTGACGTTCCTGCTCTGTGTAACTACTCGGATTGGCTGATGTTCCTGCTCTGTGTACTGACCCGGCCTGGCTGACATTCATGCTCTGTGTACCGCCCCGGCCTGGCTGACGTTCCTGCTCTGTGTACCGACTCGGATTGGCTGATGTTCCTGCTTTGTGTACCGGCCCGGTTGGGCTCCATTGTCCTTGTGTCAAGTCCTGCCTGCGGCCCCATCCGGTCCTCAGTTTGGGGTTGTCATCTGGGCTCCTCTCTGTCTCCGGACAGAGTCACTGTTGCCTCATTGTCGTTTCTAGCAGTCTAGTCTCGGTAATCTGTCTGTGTCGCGCGGGCGACATTTCGGTGTGTATTCTCCATCTATGCACCATGGTACGCTTGACCCTTCTTCCTGCCATAAAGCTGAGGTTGGTCTTACTCTGGGCGCCTCAGGCAGTTCTCTCTATCGGGCAGTCGACATTGGTCTGAGCGTTCATTAACCCCTTCGGGGAAGGTGCCATATTCCACCGGCTTCCTTTCCGTGCAGTCTCCGTTGGGTGCCCTTCCGGGCATACAGTCGCAGTCCCCCGTTACTGCTCCGGCAGTCCACAAGCTAGTCCTGGACCTCCATTTACTTCTGTGGCATTACTCGCTGTCTTAAGGGCTTCACGCTATTAGGGCCTGTCAGTCTTCCTGGCCTAATAGTAACCCATTCATTGCTGCCTCGTTTGTGTATCACACAAACTTTACCTGATCTGTGTCAGTATATTGTTGTTGCTGAATTGTACATATACTGGACCCGTGTGGGTATATATTACTGTAACCTGTCCTGTGTCAGTACTATATTGTGTATATATATTACTGGACCCGTGAGGGTTATTGTTATGCTGAGTTTGCTCAATAAAACTGTGTTTTACCTAACCTACTGTGTCTGAGTGTCAAATAAAACTGTTACAGTACGAAAGGGCCATGACCTCAGATGGTACAGGTGAAGGTAATGCACAAAGCATCCATTGGAGGATGGATTTACATGAGCAGCGATTGGACCAGTTGGCACTGGCTGTACAAACTATTCTAGAGCGCACTGCTCATCTAGATAAACCGGTTCTAGCCTTGGTGGTCTCCCCCGTTTCGACACCGGGAGCTCAATCCGTGACGCAAGTGGCCTCGAGCAAAGGCCTAGCCGCCACAGCTCCATTACCTCTAAGAAATGATGGGGTACCAACCCTGTGCAGAGGGTTTATCAACCAATTGGAAATTTTCCTGGAGCTAACTCCTCAAGCCTTTCCAAATGACCGAGCTAAGGTATCACAGTGCCGGTGATTGTTGCAATTCCCTGTCAGTCACCATTAGGGGGCTCCTATTGGTTGTCTGCCTTTATCCCTCCTTAGGCTGCCTATTTAAACCTGGTTTGGGCATACTATTGTTGCCCTTTCGTGGTGTCTCTGACCACTTTAGCTTTGAACATGTTCCAGTATTCATCAGCACCGGTACCTGTGTTCCTGAGTTCCAGAATGCATCCTGTTTCTGAATCTCCTGTCTGCAGAATCGTTCCAGTGAGTTCCGGCCTAGTTCTGTGAGATTGATGTTTCCTGATGATCGCCTTCACAGAGCTTTCCAGTATGCTTGGTTTCCTGCGAGTTCCTGTTGTCGCTTGTCCAGCCAGATGTATTCCTGATGTCGGATCGCCTTGGCGACATTCTTAACTCCAGTGCGGTAGCTGGGTTGTTCTGAAGCCTTTCGGCTGTACCGGTTGCTGTTGGTTCCAGCGTGCGGACGCTGGTTTGCTCCCAAAGCCTTGTGGCTACACATTACTGTTGGTCCCAGCGTGCGGACGCTGGGTTGCTCCCAAAGCCTTGCGGCTACAAGTTACTGTTGGTCCCAGCGTGCGGACGCTGGTTTGCTCCAAAGCCCTGCGGCTACACACTACTGTTGGTCCCAGCGTGCGGTCGCTGGTTTGCTCCAAAGCCTTATGGCTATTTACATTGCTGTTGGTCCCAGCGTGCAGTCGCTGGTTTGCTCTATGAGCATTTTGAAGGTATTCACTGTTGAACCTCACTGAGTGAGTTCCGTTGGGCTGCCTTGCCCGGTATTGGTAAGGTCGGTAGAACCTGCTATACATTCCATCTGTGGGTTGCCTTACCCGGTATTGGCAAGGCCAGTAGAGCCTTTTGTGAGACAATTTGGGCTGCCTTGCCTGGTATTGGTAAGGTCGGTAGAACCTGGTATACATTCCATCTGTGGGTTGCCTTACCCGATATTGGCAAGGCCGGTAGAGCCTTTTGTGAGACAATTTGGGCTGCCTTGCCCGGTATTGGTAAGGCCGGTAGAACCTGGTATATATTCCATCTGCAGGTTGCCTTACCTGGTATTGGCAAGGCCGGTAGAGCCTACAGCATTAGATCAACGGCTGTCTTGCCCGGTATATTGGCAAGACTGGTAAAGCCTTGTTAGCTCCTTGGGCTGCCTTGCCCGGTATTGGTAAGGCCGGTAGAACCTGGTAGTTACTCCTTCTGCAGGTTGCCTTACCCGGTATTGGCAAGGCTAGTAGAGCCTGTATCTGTATCTCGCTATATTTGTATGTTGTATGTCATGTTGGAATCCTAAGGGATCACCTTCTTAATTATATCAATAAAGTTGTGTTTTTACTTAACTTTGTGTCTGAGAGTCGTAACAATCCGTGACATAAGGTGGGCTTTATGATCTCATTACTGATGGGCAGAGCCCTGGCATGGGCCAACCCCTTGTGGGAATCTGCCAAACCATGTACAAAAAACTTCAGGGAGTTCGTGAGTGCCTTCTGCAGAGTGTTTGAAGTTCCAGTTAGATCCGCCTCTGCTGTCAAAAGATTAATGGAGATACAAGGTTCTCGTACGGTGGCGGACTATGCGATTAAATTTCGTACATTGGCAGCAGAGGTAGGCTGTAACAATGAGGAGCTGGTTGCAGCATTTGCTCAGGGACTCGCTGATCATATTAAAGATGAGACAGCAGCCAGAGATTTGCCTAACGATCTGGATGAGTTCATTCATTTCGCTATAGTAATTGATTCCCGCATCTGTGAAAATATTGTGGCAAAGGACCGCAGGCAGAGGGCCAGAAATTTTGGACTGGCAAGTCAAAATTTCCCACCCATGCCTCCCTTGCCTCCCATGCCTCCTGAACATAACCAGGAGAATAGTGAACCCATGCAGCTAAGGTTCACAAAGTTGACTAAGGAGGAACGGGCGCATCACCGAAGACAGGGCCTCTGTTTGTATTGTGGCCAACCCGGACACCTGTTGAGTACCTGTCCTATACGGCTGGGAAACGGACGCACCTAGGTTACCTTGGGGGACAGGCCCTAGGTGGTGTTCAGCAGTCCCTAGACCCAGTTAATCAGAAACCTACTATCCAGGCTGTAAGCTCTGGGGCAGAACACTTGGTGGAGGTTCTGGCCCTGGTTGATTCCGGTGCAGCCGGATATTTTATGGACAGTTCATTTGCTGCGCTACAAAAGATTCCGCTGGTCGAGAGGGAATCTCTCTTAGCTATTGAGGCCATTGATGGCAGACCATTGGTACCAGCCCAGATCACTATGGAAATGATACCGCTATCAATAAGTACTGGGGCGCTCGACACGGAGAAGCAGCAGTTCCAGATCTTCCAGTCCCCTCACCATGCAGTCATCCTGGGGTTTGACTGGCAGACTTGTGAGATAACGTCTTGGTCTGAATATTGTATGGGGCATTGTGTTTCTCATCCGACTAAAATAATGTGTACCTCTCCCTCCGTGCCAGCTGAATATCGTCAATTCAGTGATGTTTTCAGTAAGGGAGAGGCTAGCGCTTTGCCTCAGCATCGGGCTTACGATTGCGCTATTGATTTGCCTCCTGGCACCGTTCCTCCCCAGGGCCGCATGTACCCATTGTTGTGTGAGGAGAATCGGGCCATGGAGGAATATATCTCAGATGCCCTCGAAAGAGGTATTATCAGAAAGTCAACCTCACCCACGGGGGCTGGTTTCTTTTTTGTAAAAAAGAAGAATGGCGAGTTACAACCCTGCATCGATTATCGTGGTTTGAATAAGCTCATGTCCAAAAACGCCTATCCGATATCACTCATCACTGAACTGTTTGACAGGTTGAAAGGCTCCTTTATTTTCACTAAGTTAGACCTACGGGCTGCATATAACCTGATCAGAATAAGAGCCGGGGACGAGTGGAAAACGGCTTTCAATACCAGATCTGGACACTACAAATATCTAGTGATGCCTTTTGGGCTATGTAACGTTCCTGCAGTGTTCCAAGAGTTTATTAACGACATCCTCCGTGATATGCTACAGTCTTGTGTAGTGGTTTATCTTGATGATATTCTCATACATTCGGCTAGTTTGTCGCAACTCATCAAGGATGTGTCTGAAGTTCTGCTCAGATTACGTAAGAATAAATTATTCAGCAAAATTGAGAAATGCGAGTTCCACAAGTCCATGGTGCCGTTTCCTGGCTTTGTGATTTCTAAGGATGGCATTGCTATGGATAAGAAAAAGCTTGCAGCAGTGTTGCATTGGTACCAGCCCAGATCACTATGGAAATGATACCGCTATCAATGAGTACTGGGGCGCTCGACACGGAGAAGCAGCAGTTCCAGATCTTCCAGTCCCCTCACCATGCAGTCATCCTGGGGTTTGACTGACAGACTTGTGAGATAACGTCTTGGTCTGAATATTGTATGGGGCATTGTGTTTCTCATCCGACTAAAATAATGTGTACCTCTCCCTCCGTGCCGTTTCTGGGCTTTGTGATTTCTAAGGATGGCATTGCTATGGATAAGAAAAAGCTTGCAGCAGTGTTGCAATGGCCATGACTGAAGGGACTCAAGGCAATCCAGCGCTTTCTTGGTTTTGCCAATTATTATAGGAAATGTATTTGAGACTTTTCCACGATTGTTAAGCCACTGTCTGACTTTACGCATAAGGGTGCCAATCCTTCCCAATGGTCTGAGGCAGCCGAACAAGCCTTTGTTACACTTAAGTCCGCTTTTGCATCCGCTCTTGTGCTATCCCACCCTAACCCCTCCCTTCCATTCACCTTGGAGGTTGATGTCTCTGAGACTGGGGTAGGGGCAGTGTTGTCACATCGTCCGGTCCCTGGGAGTGTACTGAGACCATGTGGGTTCTTCTCCAAAAAGTTGTCTAGTGCCCAGAGTCACTATGAGATTGGGGACAGAGTACTCCTGGCAATTATTCTCACTCTGAAAGAATGGTGCCACCTTCTGGAAGGTACTAGGACTCCGGTTTTGATCCTGACAGACCATAAAAACCTGACGTAACTTTCAGAGGCTAAGAGGTTGTCCTCTCGACAAGCCAGATGGGCCTTGTTTCTGTCCCGCTTCAATTTTATTGTGTCCTACTTGCCTGGTTCCAAGAATGTTAGGACAGATGCCCTGTCCAGGCAATTTGGTCCGGAGATTGATAAAGATGAGGTCCCCGTACCCATCATTCAACCTGATTGCATTTTGGCTACCTTACGTACCAGCATCACTTCTCCACTGGGGGAAGAGATTCTTGCTACCCAGACTGCTGCACCCCCCTGACACCCCAGTGGGCAAGTGTTTTGTAGCTGAGCCATTCCATACCCGCCTACCTGAAACATATCACGTATCTCGGGCAGCTGGGCACATAGGGAGGGATCAATTGATCTGGTCTCTTTCACAATTGTTCTGGTGGCCTTCTCTACTTGCTGACTGCACTGCATTCACAGCAGCTTGTACTACATGTGCCTGTGCCAAGTCTCCTAGACACCTCACAGTTGGGTTACTTCAACCAGTGACTAATGGCGAGCGTCCTTGGTCCCACGTTTCTATTGATTTTCTGGGAGAACTGCCAGTGTCTAATGGTTACTCTTTCATTCTGATGGTGGTCGATAGATTTTCTAAGATGGCACACTTTGTGCCCCTTCCTGGCCTTCCCTCGGCCCAGGAGTTGGCAATTGTCTTTGCCAGAGAAGTGTTTCAGTTGCATGGGGTTCCCAGGGTACTGGTGTCAGACCGCAGGAGCCAATTTGTGTCCAGATTTTGGAGAGCATTCTTTGACCAGATGGACATACAGTTGTCCTTTTCATCTGCCTACCATCCCCAGACCAATGGAGCCGCCGAGCATGCCAATCAGGGATTGGAACAATTCCTGCGCTGTTTTGTGTCCGATCATCATGATAATTGGGCCGACCTGTTGCCGTGGGCAGAGTTCGCCAGGAACTGTGCAGTTAATTCATCATCCGGGAGCTCCCCATTTCTCATTAACTACGGGTTCCAACCGTGCTTGCTCCCGGACTCATTTCAGACGCAGCAGATTCCAGCTCTGGACGAGCATATTGAGCAACTCCGCTCCACCTGGGCACAGGTACAAAGGACCCTCAGTACTTCGTTACAGCATTATCAGCACCACGCTGATCGCAGATGGTTGCCGGCGTTCTCCTTCCAGGTTGGGGATAGGGTATGGTTATCCTCCAGAAACCTCAATTTGCAAGTTCCTTGTAATAAGTTGGCTCCCCGGTTCATTGGTCCCTTTGAAGTTATCCGCAAAATTAACCCAGTCTCGTACACCCTGGATCTCCCAGCATCCATGCGGATTCACAATGTGTTTCATGTTTCCCTTCTGAAGCCATCGATGTGCAACAGTTACACTACCACTTCTGTGGTCCCCGGTCCTGTTCAAGTGCAAGGTCAGGAGGAGTACGAAGTTCAAAATATTATTGACTCCCGAAGGTTCAGAGGGACATTGCAATATTTGGTCCATTAGAAGGGCTATGGCCCTGAATAGCATTCCTGGGTTAATTAGAATGAGCTCCATGCTCCCAGGTTGTTGCATAAATTTCATACCAAATACCCTCAGAAATGAGGTCCCTCTTCTAGGAGAGGGGGTCTTTGAGAGGGGGTATTTTCACAGTACCCGTGCTATGCTGGCGACATTCTGTCAGTTTTGCTTCCTGCTGATGCTTATTGGCTGAAGTGGCTTTGTCCCGCCCAGTATTTGTCCTTAAATACTGGGCCTTGTCACTTCTCCGGTATCCTTTCCTGGTGTTTCTGTTACCAGCGCATGTTCCAGTTCTAGTGTGATCTTTGTGTACCGACCTGGACTGCCTGACTATTCTGCTGTATCCGTTCTTGCTCTGTGTACTGACCCGGACTGCCTGACTACTCTGCTATCTCGTTCCTGCTCTGTGTACCGACCCGGTCCGGCTGATGTTCCTGCTCTGTGTACCAACTCGGATTGGCTGACATTCCTGCTTGTGTACTGACCCTGCCTGGCTGACGTTCCTGCTCTGTGTACCGACCCAGCCTGGCTGACGTTCCTGCTCTGTGTACCGACTCAGATTGGCTGTCGTTCCTGCTCTGTGTACCGGCCTGGTTGTGTTCCATTGTCTGTGTGTCAAGGCCTGCCTGAGGCCCCATCCAGTCCTCGGTTTGGGGTTGTCATCCGGGCTCCTCTCTGTCTCCGGACAGAGTCACTGTTGCCTCATTGTCATTTCTAGCAGTCTAGTCTCGGTAAGCTGTCTGTGTCGCGCGGGTGACATTCCGGTGTGTATCATCAATCTGTGCACCACGGTATGCTTGACCCTTCTTCCAGCCATAAAGCTGAGGTTGGTCTTACTCTGGGCAACTCAGGAAGTTCTCTCTATTGAGCAGTCGACATTGGTCTGAGCGTTCGTTAACCCCTTTGGGAAGGTGCCATATTCCACCGGCTTCCTTTCCGTACAGTCTCCATTAGGTGCCCTTCTGGGCATACAGTCGCAGTCCTCCGTTACTGCTCCAGCAGTCCACAAGCTAATCATGAGCCTCCGTTTTCTTCTGTGGCATTACTCGCTGTTTGTGCACTCTCTGCAGAGTGAGAGTCTTAAGGGCCTCCCACTATTAGGGCCTGTCAGTCTTCCTGGCCTAATAGTAACCCATTCATTGCTGCCTCGTTTGTGTATCACACTAACTTTACCTGGCCTGTGTCAGTATATTGTTGTTGCTGAATTGTACATATACTGGACCTGTGTGAGTATATATTACTGTAACCTGTCCTGTGTCAGTACTATATTGTGTATATATACTACTGGACCCGTGAGGGTTATTGTTATTCTGAGTTTGCTCAATAAAACTGTGTTTTACCTAACCTACTGTGTCTGAGTGTCAAATAAAACCGTTACAGATGTCTTGCATTGTCTCTCTACAAAATATTTATCTCATTTAGTATCAGTCTGCCTGTCACTTATCACATTTTTTTATGTATTTATTTTTTAATTATCTGTCCTCCTATTTCTATCGCTGTCAACAAAGAACAAACAAAAAACAAGCACAATCCCTGTTCAACTACTTCTTTCCCCAGACTTCAATACAGAGATAACAGCCTGATCAGGAAGGAACTTGGATCATTGCAGCGTGTGTCTTTCCAATCAATCACACAGAATTTTTGGGTATTTGGGGTAAATCTCCTTTGCTCCCTTCTCACCTCCCCCAGTCTGCCATAGCACAGAGGTAAAAACAGCAAGATCAAGAAGGAACTTAGATCACAGCTGCCTGTGTCTTCCCAATTAGTCACACAAGATTTTAGGGTATTTGGATAAACCTGTTTTGCTTCCTTCTCACAACCCCCATACTCCCCTAGCACAGAGATAGCACCCAGATCAGGAAAGAACTTGTATCACATCTGCCTGAGTTCTTCAAATCAGTCACACAGAATAGTGGGGTATTAGCATTAAATCTCCTTTGCTCCCTTCTCACACCCACAGACTCTCCTAGGACAGACATAATAACAGCCAGATCAGGAAGGAACTTGGATCACGTCTGTTTTTGTCTTATCAGTCACAAAGAATGTTGGGGTATTTGGGGTAAACTTCATTTACTGCTTTCAAACACCCCCAGGCACACAAAATGTTATGGTATTTGAGGTAAACCTGCTTTGCTCCCTTCTCACACCCCCATACTCCCCTAGAACAGAAATAACATCCAGATCAGGAAAGAATTTGGTTCATGGCTCCCTATATCTTTTTGGGGTGTTCTGGGTAAATCTCCTTTCTCTGTTGCTGTCCCCCAGATTCCACAATGCAGAAAACAAATGTCTGGCATATAAGACTTCCTAAACTAAGCTTCAACACCAATTTACTAGCCTGTATTCACTAGCTGAAACATTTGCTGCTTTTTATCTCACAAACACAGAATGGCATGCTTTGAGAACCTAATTTTATACAATGACTGTGGAAAAAAAGGGAAACTTGCCATGTGGTGAGGCTTCTCTTTTGAGGTGAAAACTTTCACCCATTCCTACTTTTGAGAACCACTCACTGACCAATGCATTGTGCTATACTGATTTGCTGAATCCATCTCCAACTCAAATAGTTTTCTAGCATTATACATTTGAGTAAGATATATGGATGGTATTTTCTAATGTATCTAATATTCTCAGAAAAGCAACCACTATAAATCCATTACCCACCTCTCTCACTATCTGTAAACCCACTCATCTCTAACATATATGTTTAAATGTCAGAGACTTTCTCTTCAAGAAGAATAAAATACAAAGATTCAGTTCATGCAAGACTTTAAAAAAAATTGCAATCAATGACTTTCCTGAATTCCGATTAGTTGAATATTGTGTAGAAACCTATTACATATCAGGTTAAATTACAAAACTATAATCACTATTTTGATAACAGTTTGTGGTCACATTTCAGATGCACTAATGTTATTGTTAAAATCATTTTTACTTTAGAGATAACCCTAATCGGGACCATCGGACCATTTCTATTATATAAAGTGAATTCAAGAAGAAGAAATTCAATATAAGCATGTAGTAGTATAAAGAGATAGTGCTAGAGCAATTCACTCAATAAATGTTTGAGGTTAAAAGATAGGAATGAATAGCAAACCTTTTGAGAAAATCAATGTTATCAGATGAAACTAAAAAGATAAACTAGCTAGCAAAAGGAATAGAGTGCTCCTGCAATCAGATCTAATTTACGTACATTATCCATACAACTGGGCATAAAAGAAGCAACAAAAAAAACTAAATTAAATTGATAAGATTTGATTTTAAAAGAGAATGATACGGTATTAAGTAAAATAGAAGCAATGGATTGAAGTTAATGGATAAAAGTATTCTAAAATGTTTTTAGAGAGAACTACACAAAGAGAAATGCATTCACATAAAAAATTATGGATTTTTCCATCATAAAGTCTGAGAAAACTCAAAAAAGGAAAAACTTCATGTGAAAAAAGAGGTGGGTTACATCTTAGAAATAAAGATATTTTATTGGAAACTTAACATACACTCTGCACACATACACTCAAATCTCTCTTTCTCCCTGCAAAAAGTTCTCTCACCCCAGACAGGTTTCTCACCCCTCCCACTGCCATGAGTAGGTAAACAGGTCTCTGTACATTACTTCTTCTCCAACACAGATCTCTGTAACCCATCCAGTCCCATATATCTCTGTGCCACCCCAATGTCTTGCTACCAGATTGTTTTTCAACTATTCCCAGCTCTGCCATCCAAGAGGCTCATTCCTTTCTTGGTGTTCAACCAAGTCTGTCTCTTCTACTCCTCTTCACCAACAGATATACACATAGCTCTCTCCTACCAGGTCTCTTACTCATATAAGTCTTTCTTTTTCATTTACTGCCCTCAGGTCAGCTGTCTTCCCAAACCACCATTAGATGGGCACCACTCCTCCAACAAGTGCCATAGGTAACTTGATAACCTTCTACACACTTTAACCCATGTCTCTCTCCTTCCCCATTCTGACTGATTTAACTTGCTTCTTGATCCCACCAGGTCTGTAAATTGAATTTTGAGCATTACTGAACACTTCAGTAACAGTAGAATAAAATTTCAGGAGGTGCAAAGTGCTCCAAACAAAACATCTGTCATTTGAGTGCTTATACCTGCACAGTACAACTTGACGAGCCTGTCTACACTGCCAATCATGGTGACAGTGGTTTCAGCACTGGAGCTGACTAATTTTAATTCCCATGATAGCTCTACCTAAGTACTATCATTGATTCTAAAAGCTCCATCATTCATGTTTTCTGTTGAATAATCTGGGCGTAATTTGCCCCACTCTATCCACCCAGTTCCTAACCACGTGCTCTGTGAGAAAAAGTAACACTCGCAGAATGCCCTTAGGCTTCCTCACTGCCTTCCACTTGGTGAACACAGCATTAAGGGAGGTAAACTAGAACAATTTTGGAGAAAGCCAAATATTCCATAAAGGGCAAAGACATACTCCCCGAATTAACTATTATTTAAATGGAGATGTTAACCCCTTGATTGAGTTCTGCAACACATTGCAAAACAGTGCATTATATATCCCTCTCTAATTCAAGAGGTTAAAACCCCCACTTAAATAAATGGAAGTATCTATTTCCTCCTATGTTGCAGTTGTTCTGCCCAAATTCTTCCTATTACATCAGCCTTTTGGAATTCCAAACTGAGTACAATACGTTGTAATGGTATTTAAAAGGTTAAAGAAAAGAAAACAAAAACTTCTATAGGCTGGAGTCAATAAAGATATTATGGAAAACAAAATTAATGGCAGGTATGAAATTCTATATTAGAAATGTGTCATAAATGGCAGGTCTCAGAGAAGTAAGAGTGGAGGGAAAACAAGTAACATAACATAGTAACATAGTTGATGAGGCTGAAAAAATCATGGGTCCATCAAGTCCAGCCCATGCCAAAAACACCCCTGTTGATCCAGAGCAAGGCAAAGAAAAAGCCCTCTGAAGCCATTTCCAATTTAGACCCAAGTGGGTAAAAAAATTCCTTCCTGACTCCAAATGGCAGTCGAATAGTTCCTCGGATCAACAACCTATCTTCAATGAAGCCATCTGTCATATTTTTCAATATTGTTCTGTGCTAGATATGCATCCATTGCTTTTTTGAAAGCAGGTGTATTATCTGCAAGTACAACATCCCAAGGCAAAGAAGTCCATAGCTTTACCGCTCTTACTTTCTCCCTTTGTTTTAGTCGAAAGTGCCTTTCCACTATCCTTAATGGATGATCTTTTGTTCTTAGCTTAGCTCTTTGTGTAAATAATTCATTGGATAGTTATTTGTATTGATCTTGAATGTATTTGTAAATGGTAATCATATCACCCCTTAGATGTTTCTTCTCTAATGTAAACAAACCCAGTTTGGCTAGTCTCACTTTATAACTCAGATCCCCCAATGCCTTTATCAATTTTGTTGCATGGCTCTGCACCTTTTCCAGTTCAACAATGTCTTTTTTAATAACTGGCACCCAAAATTGTACTCCATATTCTAGATGAGGCCTAACCAAGGATTTATATAGAGGTAGAAAATATTAGCATCCCTTGCACCTCTTTTTATGCAGGATAGTACCCTATTTGCTCTTGCAGCAGCTGAGTGGCATCTATCAGTACTCTTAAATCTTTCTCTAATGAGGATTCCCCAAGTTGTTCTCATTTAGAGTATATGTAGCAAGTTTGTTTCTACAGCCCAAATGTATAACCTTAAATTTATCTACATTAAAGGACATCTGCCACTTTTCTGCCCATTCACTTAGTTTATCTAAATACTTCTGCAGAGAAAAAAACATCCAGCTCTGTAAGTATTTCCTTACATAGCTTATTGTCATCAGCAAAGATTGAGACGCTACTTTCAATTCCCACTTCTAGATCATTAATAAAGAAATTAAAAAGCATTGTGCCCAAGACTGAACCCTGCCACACACCACTTATTACTTTAGACCAATTTGAAAAGGTTCCATTTACAACAACTTTCTGCCATCTATCATTTAACCAGTTCTCAATCCATGTACAGATACCACCTCCCAAACCGAAGCCTTTTAATTTATGGAGTAACCTGTTGTGAGGCACTGTATCAAAGGCTTTTACCAAATCCAAGTATACTACATCAACATCTTTCATAAAATGCAAGTAAATAAGTCTGACATGATCCATTCTTCATGAATCCATGCTGATTCCTACTCATGATATTGTTCATCTTCACATAGTTCTGAATACTGTCAGTCAGTAACCCTTCTAGTATCTTACCCACCATGGAATGTACCATTATTAGTTAATTTGAGTTGTCAGAATCAAAGTGGAACTGTTGACTTGATTTAAATTAGCATACCAGAAAACATCTTTAAAACTGCCTATTGTCATGGCAACCAAAAGACCAGTAAATGTACAGTTAAGGCGATAGTCATACTTGGTACCTTAAGCAAATGTATGCTAATTACGATATCTGTGTGGTTTCATATTCTTCTGCTCCTTTTATCAGGAAAAATGGCAGAACACAAAAGAGAAGAACTCTGACCAGAGGTGGAGACTGGCAGAGTGGTGATCACTGGACACATGCTGACAAGCTGTCTGAGGTCTACAGTACCCAAGGGCTCACAATCAAGAGAGATTTCTTAATTCCTTAAGGATCCATGATGTGCCAGCACTGTCATGGGAAACTTGCATTATGGATCCATGACGGTCCTGGCACTCCATGGAATTCAGGGGTCTCAATGCTGCTGCAAGCCATTGGGCCCAAAAAAAATGCCCCATGGTCCTTAACTGCCTGTCACCTGGCCAGTCGTTAAGGGGTTAATTTATAGTCTTATTTTCAAAGCTAAATGCTGGATTATGCACACTCAGAAGTTTTCCAAATTGCACAGGAATGAGAAGAGTATCTGTGTGTGAAAAGGATTGTAATAGGCATCAATTCCTCAAGTCTTTTAATGCAACATTACTAAATATTACATCACCGATCTTTTAGTGTGTATATTTTCACCTTCCTTTATACTTGGGTAATGTATTTGTGACTTTTGTACTGGCATAAGGATGTGCAATGCAATGCATATCCCAATGGCACTGAAATGATTAGGGAATGATGCTTTTTGTGATGTTGAAGTCTGAGAAAAAAACTCTCTGCTCCTTCAATGAGGAAGTGGAGAAGCAGAGATGATGCTCTCCAACTTCAGGGTTATTGTACTACTGGCTATGTATAAGGGTGGGCATCCCATACACACCTGTATTAGTACAACAACCCTGCATGTGATAAAATTCTCACCCTCTCCCCTTGTAAACCTAATTCTTAGTGCATAAATGTGTGCCTCTATCACAAGGACATTGCCAGACACACATTGCCATGACATTGACCCTTTGTGCATTTGCACAGTGTGCCTGGTGGGAAGACACAGGCATAGATGATCTAAGTTTCTTCCTGATATCGCTGTTATCTGTGTCCTAAGGGAGTCTGGGGATGTGGGAAGGGTGCAAAGGAGGTTTACCACTAATACCCTAAAATTATACCTGCCTGAGCAGACACAGCTGAGAACCAAATTCCTTCCTGATCTGAATGTTATCTCTGTGCTAGGGGAGTGTGGGGGTGTGAGTATAGAGCAAAGGAGGTTTACCCCCAAATACCCCAACATTTTGTGTTACTGAGTAGACATAGGCAGCTGTGATCCAATTTCCTTTCTGATCTAGTTGTTATCTCTGTCCTAGGGGAGTCTATGGGCATGAGAAGGAAGTAAAGGAGGTTTACTCCAAATACCCCAACATTTTGTGCAACTGAGTAAACACAGTGAGAAGTGATCCATGTTCTTTCCTGATCTGGCTGTTGTTATGTCTGTGCTAGGGGAGGCTTAGGTGTGAGAAGGTAGTAAAAGTGACTATGTGACTGGCTAGGAAGACAGAGTTTCCAAGTTTCTTCCTGATCTGACTTTCATCTCTGTCCTATGGGAGTCTAAGGAAATAACCATCTGAACAGGAAATGTGATTTTTTTTTATCACAGTGATAGGGCTGGGGGTGACAGTTAATAAAAATAAATAAAATGAAAAAAAATTGATAGAGATAGGGACCCTAATATGGGTTGTGACTGAGGCAGACTGATACTAGATGACAGAGAATTTTGTAGAGATCAAAGGTAAGAAAACACATACAGCCAGTTCTGTTGTGCATGTTACAGTCAAAAATATAGAGTCGATGAGCAATGTACAATAAACGGACAAGGGGTGGTGAAGAGGAAAAGATTATGACAATTTCAGGTATATGTGAGTAAAGTGGTAATCAAAAAACTGACTGCAGCCATGGTTGCTGCAGCATGTGCAATAAATGATAAGGATCCCTTTCTTCTGGAGGAGGATGCAGTTTGTCAATGTCCCACCAACCGTACTATTAAAAAAAAATCTAAAAACACTTACTGCAATGAGTCACATTCCAGTGGTGATGGCATAGAGCAAGAAGGTGTAGCGGCTCAAACAGTTGTTGCATATGACAATGAGACAGTGAACATCTCTTCAAGGGGAAAGTAAAAATAAATTGTTTGAGACCTCTAAAAGCCTGGAGGAATATAAAAGTAGTGGGGAAGATGTGGTGGACAGTGCTTAGGATTACCTAATTACTGATAATGTAGATCTAGACTATATCCCTCCAGTATACTCCTCTTCTTCAGATACAGATGAAGTTGAGAGTGAGAGAGAGAATGGCATGGCCAGAAAGGCTTAATTTTTCACCACTGAAAAGGAACACTGTACCTGTTTATGAACTGTTTGAGAAAATAATTGTAAAGTCTGACCTTGAACGAGCAACGATGACAAAATTACACAGACAACCTGTCAGTCATCATCAGCATCATGATCGCTCATCCACACACACTAATAGTGTTGAGTAACCAGCAACAACACAGGTTATCAACATCTACAGCCCTAGCTTTGATGTGCATCTGACACCTAGTAGTTAGGGATGGGCAAAAAAGTGAGAAAAATTTCCCTCATGACTTTTCTCGAAAAATTGAAAATTTTTCTTTTTTTCGCAAAGGATTTCTCTTTTCCTCCAATGCAAAAATGTTTTACTTTTAACACATTTTTGTCCTATGTTTCCTATGGTGCTACATTTCTCAGTACACTATTACTTCTTAAGTTCAAAGTTGTGAGTCCTAGAGCAACATATACCTTGAAAAATGTGTTGGCATGCAGAGTACATTTGTCTTTTGCCCACAACACTAACATCCTGCTTAAGTGACAACCTACCTAGTGTACAACCTATAATGTGGCCGTTGTGAACGATAGTCATGGGGTGTGATTTTTGGGACCATGACAAACTGTATCCACCCCAGGAGGAGAGGGATCATTATCATTTATTGCACATGCTGCAGCAAAGATTGCTGCAGTCAGCTTTTAAACTACCACTTTACTCCCACATCTCTGCACTACTCCCCCTTTCCCTCTCCCCCTTCCCCTTGTGTGTTTGCAAGACATTACTGTGTGTGTTTTTACTCTCTACTGTACACAACTGATGGAGTGTCTTGCCTTGGCCATCAGCAAAATTCTCAGTGACGTCTGCTGTCTATCAAGTCTGCCTCAATCACAGAGCTTCCAGTCAGCTGTCACCTAATATATCTATTTGTTTAATTGTTTATGAATTATTTTTTATACATTTTTATTATTTAATCTTTTATTATTTTTTTATTTATTCATTTTAAAGTTTTCCACCCTATCTTATCACAGTCATTGCAAAAAAAAAAACAAAAAAAACACTATAACTAAAAACAAAATCAACCTCTTTCAACAGACTTCCCCAGCACAGAGACAATAACATCAAGATCAGCAAGCAAGTTGGACCCCAGCAGACATAATGAATTTTGGGGTATTTGAAGTCAACCTCCTTCCTCCCTTCTCCTCCCCCAGAGTGCCCCCAGATTCCCCTGACATAACAAGTGTCCTACCTAAAAGACTTCCTAAACTAAGCTTCAATTTCCCTTTATTTGTTATCTTCTCTAGCTCAAAAATATGCTGTTTTCTTCTCTCACAAACACAGAATGGCTGCTGTGAGAGCCTGACACCATTTTATATGGCTGTAGAAAAGTAGAGAAAACTTTCACGTGTTGGGGAAATATTCAGTTTCCCATTGAATTCAATGCAATGAGCTAGGCAAAAAAGAGGGAAAACTGCACTTTCACAAGAAATTATTTGCCAAGCAGGAAGTGCCATTTTTCACTGATTTTGGTTTGAGGTAAAAGTTTTCACCCATCCCTATTAGTAGTAGAACACTTTCAACAACATCTAGCCCCAATACTAGTAGTAGTAGGAGCAGTATCCCAGGAATCCCAATCTATGATGTCCACAGCATGGAGATACTTCACTCAGGATTCAAATGCTAAACATGTTGCTATATGTTGTCTGTGTAAGAAGCATATGAGCAAGGGCAACGAGTTACCACCTGAAGCATAACAACAGGTCTGACTGGGAGATCCACCATCAGAAGGTAAGAGGTGCCACAACTAGCAGCAAAAGTACTCCTAAATAGGGAAAGGTGAAAATTTTCAACTCAAAATAAAATCGGAAAATAATGGCACTTCCCATTTGACTAATAATTTCCTGCGAGAAGTGCAGTTTTTCTACTTTTTACCACTTTTTTCGTCTAGGTCATTGTGCATTGAAATCAATTGGAAGAAATATTTTTTTCCACCACACAAAAGGTTTCTCTAGTTTTCTACAGCCATATAAAAAGGTGACAGACAGGACATTCTGTGTTTGTATCACGGTGCCCGTGATTCCTCTGGTTGCGACATTGCTACTTCCTGGTTATTTCCATACTGCATTCTTATTGGTGATCAATGCTGACTCCTCCAATCGATTGCCTTTATATTCTTGCCGCTGTCATTATGGCGGCGCCCTTTCGTTGTGTACCAGTATCTAGCATTTGTTCCTGTGGTTCCTGGTATCCTGTGTATGACCCGGCTAGACTGACTACGTTGTCTAGCAGCACGTTGTTTGAGCTAGAGACTATAGGGGAATTGAAGTTTAGTTTAGGAAATCTAATAGGTAGAACATTTGTTCCCTTTGTTAGGACAGTCAGTGGTGCACTCTGGGAGGAAGAAGGGAGGAAGGAGGTTGACCCCAAATACACCAAAATTCCACATGACTGACTGGCAAGACACAGACAGCTGGGGACCTATTTGCCTGCTAATCTTGCTGTTATTGTGTCTGTGCTGGGTAGAGAAGTCTGGGGAAAGAAGTTGTTGATTTTAACACAAAAAATGAAGGAAACGGGGAGAGCTGTATGGAATTACAATCTATGTAATATAAATAAATAAATTGGACCTCACAGCTGTTTGGATATAAACCCTCCACTTAAGGGTATAAAACAAAAACACAAAGCTCTTACTTCCTCAATGAGCAGAGAGATAAAGACTCTTAAGTGCTCTACAGATATAACAGTCAGGGGTACTCCATAACCCTAAACAAATAAAAAATAAAATCTTATTATTATAGATACATCAATTGTATATTTAATAAAACTAGTATAACCACAACTGGAAAAGGTATATACAACCTAACCCATGAATGTGTATATCCAAAAAAAAAATCAACGTGACTACAAACGGAGAGGTACAAAGAACCTAACCCATGAATATATGTATACAATAATGAAATCTGTGTATACCTCCACGAACAAGGTACAGGCATACATGGAGGTATACATGGGCAGCACAGTGGCTCAGTGGTTAGCATTGTTGCCTTGCAGCACTGGGGTCCTGGGTTCAAATCCCACCAAGGACAACATCTACAATGAGTTTGTATGTTCTCACTGTGTTTGCGTGGGTTTCCTCCGGGTACTCCGGTTTCCTCCCACACTCCAAAAACATACTGATAGGTGAATTTAGATTGTGAGCCCCAATGGGGACAGGAACCAATATGAGTGTAAAGCGCTGCGGAATCTGTGTGCGCTATATAAATAAAGGATTATTATTATTATACATAGATTTAATTATTGTATACACATACTCACAGGTTAAGTTCTTTGTACCTTCTTCGTTTGTAGTCATGTTGTTACGGTTTTATGGACACTCAGACACAGAAGGTTTAGATAAAACACAGTGTTATTGAAAAAACACAGAAATAGAATAACCCTGGCTGGTTCAGTAATATATGCACACAATATAATACTGACACAGGTCAGGTTACAGTAATCAATACTCACACGGGTCCAGTATATATATATATATATATATATATAAAACAGCAATAATATAATACTGACACAGGTCGGGTACAGTTTGTCTGATTCCCAAACGAGACAACAGTGAAATGGTTGCTATTAGGCCAGGAGGACAGACAGGCCCTAATAGCAAGAGGCCCACAGGACACTCACTACGCAGCGAGCGACACAATAGCGACTAAATCCACAGGAGTAAACTGAGGCCCTGGACAAGCGGTAGACTGCTGGAGCAGTAATGGAGGACTGCAACTGTAGGCACAGAGTAACGCCCAATTGAGACTGCAATGACTGTGACCCAATGTATAATGGCACCAACCCCCAAGAGGTTAACGAACGCTCGGACCTGGAGTCGACTGCCAGATAGTGAGAACAGCCTGAGGTGCCCAGGAATAGACCAATCTCAGCTTGTAGCAGTAATAGGTGAAGCGTACCGTGGTGCAACCGGATGGATCTACTACACCGGGGTGTGGGATCACGAAGCACAATAGGTGACTGGGTCATAGTAACAAGGCTGCCTAAGCAGCAACGAGGCAACAGAGGATCTGTCTGTTGACAGAGAGGACACCGAAGGACAGCCCTTAACCGGATACCGGATGGAGCAGTGAGCCGGGCCTGAGCAATACACAGAGCAGGAATGTCCGCAAAAGCCGGTTCGGTACACAGATCTGGAATGTCAGCTGGGCCTGGTCGGTACACAAAGCAGGAACGTCAGCAAATCCGGGTCGGTACACAGAGAAGGAACGTCAGCCAGGCCGGGTAGGTACACAAAGCAGGAACGTCAGCTAATCCGGGTCGGTAAACAGAGCAGGAACGTCAGCCAGGCCGGGTCTGTACACAGAGCAGGAACATCAGCCAATCCGGGTCGGTACACAGAACAGGAACGTCAGCCAGGCTGGGTCAGTACACAGAGCAGGAACGTATACAGGCAGAGTAGTCAGGTAGTCCGGGTCATACACAAAATACTGGAGCAAGCACTTAGCAACAGGAACACCACGAAAGGGCACCGGAGAAGTGACAGGGCTCAGTATTTAAGGGCTAGCACTGGGCGGAGCAAAACCACATCAACCAATAAAAGGCATCAGGAAGTAGCACTGTCAGAATGTCGCCAGCAATAGCACGGGCACCGTGATACATGTTGATTTTTTTTTTTTTTTTTGGATATACACATTCACGGTTTAGGTTGTTTGTACCTTTTCCAATTGTGGTTATATTAGTTTTATTATATGATATTATTGATGTATCTATAATAATAAGATTTTCTTTTTCATTTGTTTAGGGTTATAGAGTACCTCTGATTGTTATATCTGTAGTGCACTTAGAGACTTTAACTCTCTGCGCATTAAGGGAGTGCAAGCTTTTTCTAAAACCATTATGCATACTTTGACCAATTGTCACTGGTATTGTTTTTAATAAAATCTGATTGTTTTTTATTCACATTGTGGTTTTGGTATTTATTGAGTTTCCACAAACTCTTGTATTTGGAAATATTTGTATTTAAGTTGTTGATTTTGTTTTTCAGTTACATTTTTTTTTGGGACAGACTGTGACAGTGATAAAACTCGGTGGACAACTAAAAAAAAATAAATAAACAAAGAACTAAATATGTTTGGTGACAGTGACATACAGCTGACTGGGCTTAGACAAGACATCATACTCCATCAGTTGTGTACTGTTGAGTAAAAACACACAGAATAGTTGAGTAATGTCCAGCAAACACACAAGGGTCAGGGGGAGGGGGAAGGTTGGAGCACTGCAGGAACATGCAAGTAAAGTAGTAGTTAAAAAACTGACAGCCGCAATAGTTGCTGCAGTGTGTGCAATCAATGATGAGGATCCCTTTACTCCAAGGGAGGATGCAGTTTGTCAAGGTCCAAGCAAAACTACCAGCACCACCAGTGCCAGTAGAAATAAAGAACCATATAACAAGAACACTGAAGATGTGAAGAAGTCACATTCAGGTGTTGATGATGACAATAGCATAATAGAGGGAGGTGTAGCAGCTGAACCACCTTCTACATCAGATAGAGAGACAAACGAGAACCAAAACACCTGTCCTCAAACTAGTAGCGTACTTTGTTACAGTAAAAGTAAAAAGAAATTGTTTGAGACCTCTAAAAGCTTAGAGGAATATAAGGGTAGTGGGCAAGAAGTGACAGGTGATGCTGATGCTGCAGAGGATGATCTAATGATGACTGATATTGATGAAGATTTAGAATATATCCCTCTAGCATCCTTCTCTTGTTCAGACACAGATGAAGCTGAGAGTGAGGATGAGGATGACATGGCAATAAAGTTAGCAGAAAGGCAAGGGCTGAATCTTCCAGCAGTGAAAATGAGCACTGTGCCTATCTATAGTTTGAGAAAACCACTGGAAAGTCTGACCCTGGACAAGCACAGATGTCAAAAGATACACAGTCACCCTATCAGTCCTCCTCAGCATCATCGCCTCTTCAAAGTCCAAGTCCCACTCAGCCACACACACCTGTTTTGAGTACCTAGCAGCAGCAACAACAACAACTGCAACACAGGTTATTAACATCCACAGTGTGAGATAAGACGAGTGCATCTGCTGCTGCTGTAAGTGCTGAACCTTGGACACCTAGTAGTAGTGGCAGAATAATTGCATCAACATCTAGCCACAGTATTAGTAGTAGAAACAGCACCTCAGAACCCTTCAGTTCATGAAGTCCACAGTATGGAGATACTTCACTCAGGATCCTCAGTCTAAGCATGTTGCTATCTGTTGTCTGTGCAAAAAGCACATGAGCAGGGGGAAAGCAGGGTCACATCTAGGCACCTCCTCTATGAGATCTCACCTGAAGCAAAACCACAGGGACTGGGAGACACATTATCAGCAGGCCAAAGGTGCCACAACCAGCAGAAGCCGAAGCACTTTAAAAAGTTCCAAGGGCTCTATGACAGAAAAAAGAAGTAGTGAAGTTATGTATGTGTGAGAGTGTGCTACTACCAGTGCCAACAGTTAGTTCACTCCAAAAAACACCTATGGCTCCTGCTGTAGAGGAGTACGATGACTCTGGCTTTGCTGTAGGAGATGGCAAGAGTCATAGACTGCCCAAACATGCTGCCTCTACCGTCACCACCTCCTCTAGTCATGTTGTTAAAGCAGTAAAGTTCTAGGCTTCTTCTGTCATGTCCTGCCAACCCACACTGACTGAGTTCTTGGGAAGGAGTCTAAAACTTCACAAAAACAATCCCAAAGTATGCTTGTGGAATGGCAAGGTTGTCAAGATGTTGGCGGTGGACATGCTACTGTATTCTTTTGTAGAAAACCTAGGTTTTAGAGAACTGATGTCATGTGTAGCTCCACGCTGGAATATCCCAAGCCACAGTTATTTTTCCAGGATGGCTATCCCTAAATTGTACAAGTAGGTAGTTGGTGTGGTGGGCAAAGGGCTGAAAAGTGCGTATGAAGAGAAATTCCACCTGACAACAGATATGTGGACAGGTGGGGAGAGCACAGACTATATGACTTTAACTGCTCACTGGGTTTCCCTACCCCCAGCACCAACATTGAACAACACTAGCTTACAGCATCAGGTGACAGCCAGTAATTGTGCTACTGATTCTGGCAGTGTGATTAAAAGGCGGAGGCAGCAGCAACAGCAGGTTAGCCCATATCATCGTTACACCACCTTGTGCATGCAAAGTTTTGAGAGAGGGTCCCACAAAGCTGTAGTTGTTTTAAGTAAGCTAGAGCAGGCGATAGAGGAATGCCTTGTACCCCACCCTTAAAAGCTGGTTTTGTGTCTGCTGAAAATGGTTTGTCAGAGACTCTGCCATGGGCGGAGAGTAAATGCTTAATTTTTTTTCAGAAAACCCAGGTTTGTTTGTGAAAATTCCTTCTTAAATCCTTATGTGTTAAATTATGTAATTTCAGAGACAATAGCCTCTTTGCCTCATGTTAGGGGTAGAAAAATTTGAATGACTTTTATGGGAAATTATAGGCTGAGTTCCAGACAACCATGGGCTAATAGATATGGGGGGAAGATAAAATGTCTGGAATTTTGGTTCATAACTTGTGTAAAAGACAGGGAGTACAGATTCCAGATATGCCACGGTTATCAATAACGTTGAAATTTCATACCTGGCAATGCCATCATATGTGCAGATTTTTTAAATAAGGTGTTGCTGTGTCATCTTCAGGAATAATAGAATTTTTGCTTGAAGAATTCCCAAAATATCAACAGAATGTTATTTTGGTTTTGCCCAATCAGATAATATAATATGACATCATATTGCAATGAGATGACTAATCAGCCAATCAAGAAAAGGGTGGGCTGTGCTTTCTGATAAGGATTCTTACCTTATAAAATACTAAGGCCTCGGGGAGATCTCTCTCATGCTCCTGGCTTCCATTGAAATAACCTCTAAGAATTTAAAGATATACTCACTTTGATTGTCTGGTAATTATATCTTTCTTTAGTATTATTAGTTCTGTAAAGTTCTAAGAATTATATATTTTCTCTATATTTGAGGAAAAATATTTTATAATACATATAGGCCTGGTCAGCTGTATACAGCAAAAATATTATAATAAGCTATTAATGGCTGTTGTTTATTCTGAGAACTAAACAGAATTTATTTGCCAATTTACCCAGATGATTGAGAAATATTTGATAGCAGTTAGATCAATATATCATTGTATATATATTAGTTAATCTAATTATTGATACCTCTAGAATACTATATTTGTGTTTCTGGAAAAGTTATTGAGCTTATGTTGATATGGTGAATTATTTGAATTCTTTAACCCCTTCGCGTCCTGTGACGTACCCGGACCGTCACGCTGGTCCGGCACTTAAGGACCAGTGACGGTCCTGGTACGTCACGTACTTTTACTCACCGCGCTCCTTAAAGGAACAGACACCGCGGGATCGTCGGACCCTAAGGGGTTAATTAACCCTCTGCTGTTTGTCTATTTTGGTGGGTGTTTAAAGGAATTTCTTTGTTACATGTGTGTTTGGGCCTAACTTTTGTATAGTAGGAAGTTTCTTTAACCCTCTCACTAGACAAAAGTAGCCACCATCTTGGGTTGGGCAACCATATACCTTATATCTGTGAATTAACCCTAGGAGTGCTGTATGTGTTATAATAGGATTGCTATTGTCATTTTATATTATATTTTCCATTAAGTTTTATGGTGCTTTCTAGACAAATATTATTAGATTTATTTGGTATAATCTATTATTCACAATCATAAATGCAATTTACATGCTTTATCCAGAAGTATGCAATACGGAAAACAGTAGATAAATAGTTACATTCTATTTATCTAAATCTGAGATTTTACTCCAGATACTTTTTCTAAAGTTGGATATATTTTACATAGTACAAGGAGATTGTTACGAGGCTGGGTTTTAAAGTTAGAATCTATTCACATAACAACGTCCCTTAGACCTAAATTAGCATAGTTAATACAGATTCTGGGGCTTCTATCCATATACACTGCTTTCAACTGTATTGTAATTAATTGTAGGAACAATTAACCATTTCTATGCTACTGTGTGTTCAGTTATTGCTACCAAATACCTCTGGATACACCTATGAAATGTTTAATCCTATTTGTGCTCTTAATGGTATTTTTTTGTATTGGTTTTTGAGTTACTGTATGTCTATTTCAATTGGTCTTCACTCATTTATATCATTGTTGATTACACTTTATACATAGTATATTTTACTTAAATAAATGATATATATTTTATTGCACAAAAATGCATAATTGATTATTTAAATCAATTCTTTACTGTGAAGTAGCGTATCAATACCTAGTATTGTGTAATGCTCTCAAATTAATTTACTATTAATATTTTATCTATTTATTTGACGCTATACAACCTAATTGGGTCTCCTGTTTAACCCTTTCCTGCATATCCTCGACAGGTTCCAACAAAATCGCTGCTTTGAGAATAGGTGGGTTGGTGCATTTGCCCTGTTTTGAAAGCACAAGAGGGGAGCAAATCCATCTAAGAGCGGACCTGCATAAATTGGGGAAGTGAATAGGATAGAAATCCCCCCCTTAAATAGTAACTGCTCACCAGAAATCTTCTGAATGTCAGCACATAAATATATCCTCCGTTGGTATAGCTTTAGTTCTCCAGTATCGCCTTTAAAATTGCCTTTCAGAGATCCAATAGACTTTGGTAACTTCAAATTGTTTATTAGGCAAAAAATACATAAATTGGCTAAAATGCCTTTACACAGGATAATACCAATAAACTAGTACATCGCCCAACGTGTTTTGTGTTGATTCCAAAACACTTCCTCAGGGGTTCACAGTGTAAGTATAATATTCAATCGGCATAAATTACAAGTTTAAAACCGACCCTTAAATAAGGTTAAATGATCCTACCTTTCCTCCAAATACACACGCTGTCGGTAGAGAGCGGCACGCAAAAATGTGACATCACTTCCTCTAGTCAGACTCAACACCCAACGCTCCACCCGTGGAACGCAAACACGGAAGTGAGTCACTATGCCCTGCATCTCTCCACAAGCCAGTGGTAACTTCTGAAATAGAGAATGAAGAAAAAAAAAGAAAAAAGTATAATACCATAAATACTCAAATAAAGAATATTACACCAAAAAATATTCTATATACATACATATGGATGCATAAAGAGAAGTGCGAATCCTCAAATAGCGCAAACCACAGTAATATCAAAAATTGACAATATCTATGCTTAAGGTATATGGCATTACTAAAATATAATTTAAATAAAAGGATGTGCATAATTGGGTACTTAACACTCCTACTATCATAAAAATAATATATATATTCTCATATCACACTTTATTTCCCATTCATCTCTTCCAGAATATACTAAATCTCCTCAATTATTTCTTGAATATATAACTTTTTTTATATTAAAAATTATATAAAAAATATATATATAAAATATATATAAAATACACATAATACATATATATTTTCTTCTAATAAAATATACATATAAGATAAAATAAAAGTAAGATTCAAAACCATATATAAGAGCCCGTCTATATAGAGGTCAGACAAAATAATAATATAAAATAATAATAAAATATTATACATAAAAACACATAAACATAAACAAATCTTAAAAAACTACATATTTTCCATAAAAAACTGCATATTGACATAAAAAGCTTAATAGAAAATCAATAAGTTAGAAAATCAATAAGTACATACAGTAAAGCTCATCTATATAACTCTACCCACCACCGGGGTTTAAGGGAGCTGCACCTACGAGGAACGAATTGGCTGTATTTGGAACTTTCTACAAACCTTCATATAGAAGAATGAAATAAGTAAAAGAAAAGAAAAAAGAAAGATTTTTGATTATCTATTGCTTTTATACAGGACTTTTATGTTTGTAATATTACTATCCCTATTGGATATCAGCTATAATTTATCCCATATTTTGTGAAAAATAATCTATTTTTGTGGTGTATGACCCTTATATGAATAGTTGGTACCTTAATTCTTATTGTATTTTCATTTGCCCTGTTTTGCCCATGTGCTAAATTTAGTTGTGGCCAGATTCCTAGCAGAATCCAAAACCCTCAGAGAGATGCTTACTATTGCCCGCAAAATCTGTGCCAATTTTAGTTGCTCCTACAGAGCATGCAACACTCTATATTCCATACAAGAGTGTAACAACCTTCCCCATCACCAGCTGAAAATGGAGGTCCCTACCAGGTGGAATTCCACAATGTACATGTTAGAGTGTATGTATGATTAAAATAAGGCCATTATCGAGTACACCATGCAAAATTTGAAGGCTTTGGAGGGAGCCTCTTTATCACCTGGCCAATGGCAACTACATGTGCGATGTATGTGAACTGCTGACACTCTTTGAGGAGGCAACCATGCTGGTGAGTCACATTGGGGCAAGAATTAGTGAAATTCTACCACTGATATTTTTATTGCAGGAAAAAAATGAGGAGTATGGCTGAGGATTCTTAAAATAATGATAACACAGACATGAACTAGATGGTAAAGGAATGTTAGCATGCTTTGAACAAGATCCTCTCATAGTCTATTAAAAGCAACTAGGACTGCATTCTTGCCACTTTGCTGGGCCTCCACTTCAAACACAAAATTTCTGAATTTCTGCCAAAGGGCCATCAGCAATTTGTCACAACAAGGAGTCATGATGATCAACAGCACCGCTCTGTGGAATCAGATTCTGACAAGGAATATTGAGTTATGCTTATAGATCAAGTAGAGGACTGAATTGTGGAGGATGAGAGGGAAAAAGTGAGGGCTCAACAAACATCTAGACAATATAGTGAAAAGGAAGGCAGCAAAGCATTTCAACCAGCAGAAGCAGCTATATCATCAACCTGAATATCCCATTCTGAACACGGGGGTCTCCGCAGGGGAGGCAAAAACCCAACATTTATGGTGGTGGTGGTAGTGGTGGCACATCTCTTTGGGACTTTCTCCCTGAGTATGGGTTGGTAACTGACACATGTGAGATGGTTTCTGCATACAATGATCCATGGACTACTGGCAAAAGCAGTATGTGTGGCCAGCATTGACACGTACTGCAGTGAAAACCCTTAGCTGTCCTCCAGCAAGTATTGAGTCTGAAAGGTTTTTCAGTGCAGCTGGTTACATTGTCAGTGACCACAGGACACAGCTATTAAGCAGCAATGTTGGGAGACTAACAGTCTTAAAAATTAACCAACATCTCATACCATCTGAGAATCAGGTAGCAGAAACCACACATGACAGATAAAGCCAGGACAAATATATTAACAGCAGCACAGATGAGGAGGTGGTGGAGGGATGTAAAGAAGGCTTGCCACTATCTAACCTACTTGGGACCATTGCTATGACCAAAAAGTAATGTGTGTCAATAATCTGAGAAGGAGGATAGTGATTTGACGCAAACATGACAATGGTAAAAATTATATACATAAACAAATCACACCATACCAGCCAGTCCCCCTACCACCATGGCTACAATACTCATATGCCACATTGTAAGATGTATTTTTTTATCTCTTGACATCGTCATGAATATGTGCCAGAGTCACTTAAGCAAGAAGTTAATTTTGTGGGCAAAGGACAAATGCACTCTTGCCGTTTACTTATTTATTTCTCCACTACATCCCTCAGAAGAAGTAATATTGTGGTGGGAAATGTAGGCAAATAATTTGGTATAATAGGTGAAAAGGAAGAAAATTTTGCATTGCCGAAAAGCAAAAAAATCTGCACATTTTTGTGAAAAGTCATGCGGGAAATTTTACCCACTTTTCATCCACCCCTACTACTAAACATTCCTGGGGCTGTGTTGTTGATGTGTCAGAGAGTGTGCTAAGATTTTCTGCTTCTGCTGCAGAGGAGTATGAGTTTGTTTTTAGAGATGACCTAGAGTCATAGAGTGTCTACACATACTGCCACCACTAACACCACCCACAAGTCATGTCATTAAAGCAATAAAGTTACACTGCTACTACTATATTCTGCCATCCCACAGTTCTTGGAAATAAGTCAAAACCTGCACAAAAATAGTGAAAATGTACACCTATGGAATAGTACACTTGCCAAAATGTTGGTGGTTTACATGCTGCCTTTTTTCTTTTGGTTTTCACGGAAAATTTAGTGAAAACTACATTGTTATCCACTTTTTTGTGGGAAAATCCGCTTTACAACTAGCACTTAAAATTTTTTCACCCATTGATTTACATTGGTTTCACACTACCGCTATAAAAACGTGACTTTTTCACTGAAGGCAGACACAATAGAAGCAGTTACAGAACGAGATAGACATGCTGTTCTGTTCTCTTGTGATATTTATCAAAAATTGATGCAGGAGAGGCTCATTGTGACTCCTATCATTATGAGCAGCAAAAAGAGGAAATGGAAGGACCCTTATTATGTGTCCACTTAGTCTGAGGAGGAGGAGGAAGGACTAGCAGTACTCAACCAAATGCTGTCCAGTTCCCCTAAATCACCCCAAGGGATCTTGAGTAGTGATGATCGAGCACCCCGATGCTCGGGTGTTCGGGTGCTCTGGCCGAGCGCCCCCGGAGGCTCGAGTGCTCGGCCGAGCACCCGAGCCCCATTGAAGTCAATGGGAGGACTCGAGCATTACACCAGGCACCCCCTGCTCTGATGAGGGGAGGGTGCCTGGTTCATAGGAAAAGGTCAGAAAATGATGGAAACACCACAGAAATGGTTCAGGGACAGCATAGGGAGGATGTCTGGATGCATCTTGGACTCCAACGTCGCTGCTGGGAACGATGTTTCGCCCGTAGTACGCCATTTTTACAGACTGACCGTAAAACACACAAAAAGGAAGATAAAAAGGATTTTAGGCGAAAAATTGTTACCAAACAGTATTTGCTGTATATTTACTTGAACTATCAGGATCACGTCCACTTCCCCGTCCCTTTTTACCCGCCTTCTTCATATTAAACGGAATATATGTCGGCAATCTGCGGCTAGGCACACGAAACAGAATGTGACACTAATCTGCGGCTAGGCACACTAAACAATATGTGACGCTAATCTGCGGCTAGGCACACTAAACAATATGTGACGCTAATCTGCGGCTAGGCACACTAAACAATATGTGACGTTAATCTGCGGCTAGGCACACTAAACAATATGTGACGCTAATCTGCGGCTAGGCACACGAAACAGAATGTGACCCTAATCTGCGGCTAGGCACAGTGAACGGAATATGTGACGTTAATTTGTGAATTTGCACACTAAACAGAATGTGACAATAATCTATGGCTAGGCACACGTTTAAAATGGCCCTTTTTGTCGCTGCGTTGTAAAATCATTGGCCCTGTGCACCTAACAGAATATGTCAGCTTGTCACTGCACTGTGAAATATTTGTCCCTGTGCACCTAGTACAATGTCACCTTAGAACATGTTCCCCCCCACAAAAAAATGAAATTCTGCCACCCCGAAAAAAAATTAAATGCTGCCCCCACACACAACAGTCCTAAAAAGGACTTTTGGGTCTTGAAAGAGTTTCAACAATTTTATTCTCCCTACACTGACTTCCTGTGCATCTAGTATTATATGTCACCTTAAAAATATCCCCCCCACAAAAAAAAGGAAATTGTGCCCCCCCAAACAAAATATAAATGCTGCCCCCACACACACAACAGTCCTAAAAAGGACTTTTGGGTCTTGAAAGAGTTTCAACAATTTTATTCTCCCTACACTGACTTCCTGTGCATCTAGTATTATATGTCACCTTAAAAATATCCCCCCCACAAAAAAAAGGAAATTGTGCCCCCCCAAACAAAATACAAATGCTGCCCCCACACACAACAGTCCTAAAAAGGACTTTTGGGTCTTGAAAGAGTTTCAACAATTTTATTCTCCCTACACTGACTTTCCCTGCCTAAGCGCATCTCTCCCTGGCTAAGAATGAGCCGAACTCGCGCGTTGGGTGCTATACAGCACCCGATCACGGGTTCTGGCCAGCCAATCAGTGTAATGCCAGCAGCCAACATGGCTGCTGGCATTACACTGATGTCAGAGCCTCCCCGCACGTTTATTGGCTGCGCAGCAGCCACGAAACGTGCGGGGAGGAGACCCGAACATGGCGGGCGAGCACATGCGGTACTCGTACGAGTACCGCCATGTGCCAAGCAGAGCGATGCTCGAGCCGAACCGAGCTTCGGCCGAGCATGGTCGCTCATCACTAATCTTGAGGCATTTAATAAGAAGGGAGGGAGAAAAGGGAAGGAAGGGAGAAAAGGGAAAGAAGGGAGAAAAGGAGAATGAGAGCAGGACAGGTCAACTGCCTGTGCCTGCTGCAAGACGTGCTACCCCTGCTGCCAGTGCCACCATTTCTGTAACTGCAGCCACTAGTGTTGTACCTGTTGCCAGACGTGCTGCCCTGCTTCCAGTGCCACCATTTCGGTAACTGCAGCCACTAGTGCTGTACCTGTTGCCATATGTGCTGCCCCTGCTGCCAGTGCCACCATTTCTGATCCTGCAGCTACTAGTTTTGTACCTGTTGCCAGGCATGCTGCCCCTGCTGCCAATGCCACCATTTCTGATCCTGCAGCCACTAGTGTTGCACCTGTTGCCAGACATACTGTCCCTGCTGCCAGTGCCACCATTTCTGATCCTGCAGCCACTAGTGTTGTACCTGTTGCCAGACGTGCTTCTGATGCTGAGATGCAAGGGAAGCAGGATGCTGAGGAGCAGGTTAGTGTGCCACAGGCTACTGTGGACACAGTGGGAATGGGGTCAACAAGCGATGCAAGACTAGTACAGGTTCCACTTGACAGCAGTAGCAATACTCCTGAACCTAGTTGCAGTGCTGACTCTGAGGCAGTAGCAGCAACAGCAGCAACATTATCCGCTGCCACAGATAATGAAGGGGAATGTGGAGGACAAGAAGAAAGAGGCCATTCTCCACTTTTCCTCTTCCCTCTGAAGTCAACATGGGTATGAAACTATTTTTCTGTTGGGGCAGGCACAGTACAGTTATCAGCAACAGCACTGTGCACAATTTGTGACAAGTCAGTTAAAAGAGGAAAGGAGGGAACATACCTTGGCACAAGCTCCCTCATATCACACATGACACACAGACACGATGACATTTACTCCAAGCATGTTAAAGACAAACACCCACCACAGAAATCAAGCACTGCTTTTGCTGTCCCTGACTTACCAGAAAGGCAACAAGAGGCGAGGCAGAGATTCATGACAAGGAGGAATAGAACAACCCAGACAGACACTGTGGTCCACCCTATTCGATCACTGTCAAAAAAAAAAAAGTTTAACAATAACCTGCAAGATCAGCAAGAAATTTGAACCTCAGCATGTGTCTTTCAAATGAAATCAGTCAAATAGAATGTTGGGGTGTTTCAGGTCAACCTCCTTGGTTCAATTCTGACTCACACTCCCAGACTCCTCCAACGCAGAGATAATAACAGCAAGATCAGCAAGGAATTTGGACTACTGCTGCCAGTGTCTCCCAATGCAAATCGGTCAAGTAGATGTCACGGTTTTCAGGAAAAGAAGGAGCGACACGAATATAAAATATAAATCCAGCTTTATTTAATAAGTACAGCAATACTGGTATTAGCCCACACAACCCCAGACCTCAGGATAATTGGCTCCAAGCTCCTACCCAGAGCTGCACACTGTGCTGTGCACTGCACTACTGCAAGATACCGGAGACTAAGACAGAAGTATGTATGTAGCACCAGTGAGTCCAGATGAGGATGCACCAGTCTGCACCTAGGGTTACTCGACCAGAGGCAACAGGGAACGAGAGCAGGCCAGAGCCATGCATAACTGAGACTAGTAGTAGTCATACTAGGAGTGTACTGATCCAATAGTCAGCCAGAGCAACAGGTCAAAACCGATGTGGGTAGTCAGACAAGCCGGGGTCATACACGGAGCAGATTCTCAGGAGAGCACAGGTTACAATGGAACACAAGAGATAATATCAGAAACACCACGTAAGGACAATGACTCCCAGGCCCAGGGAGGTTTATAAAGGAGCAGTAGAAGGCGGGACCAAATTAGGCTATACAGGATAGGCCTATAAACAGGCGTCCTAGCCAGTGCCTGTTCATGATGTAGCAATGAGGAAGTATCTGCAATCATGCAGGCCGACACACATCACAGAGGAAGAAAGCACAGGATAGCTAAAGGAAGACTGTGATGGTACCCCCCTTAACGTCCTCTCCCCCACAGAAGAGGACCAGCACCAGAGGAATTACGAGAGAGGAATTCATGGAGAAGGACAGTTGCATGGAGATCTTTCTTAGCGACCCATACCCTTTCCAGCGGACTAGTTACTGTACCTGGCCTCTGAAACTGCAAGTGTCCAAAATGCTTGGCACTTCATATTCCTCATGGTCTCCTACTTGGACAGGTCTGGGATGGACAGAGGCAGTAGTATATCTGTTACAGACCAATTCTTTCAGCAGCGACACATGAAATACATTAGAAATGCGAATATTAGCAGTGAGTTCAAGCACATAGGTTAAGGGGTTGATTTTGTGGAGAACCCGAAATGGACCCACAAATCGAGGAGCCAGCTTTTTACAAGGCACCTGGAGATGCAGAGTGCGTGAAGACAACCATACTCTCTCTCCTTGAAAACTGGAGCCAGTAGACGCCTATGGTCTGCTTGTCTCTTATAGTGCATTGTGGAACTCTGCAGGGATCTCTGAAACCTTACCCATTTGGAGTGGAGCACCCTCAAGTGCTCCTCCAGAGCAGGATATTTTGACTCTAGCAGCAGCGAAGGTTAGAACCCATAGTTAATCAGAAAGAGTGAGTTCTGAGAGGAGGAATTGACTGCACTATTTCTGGCCAGCTCTGCCCATGCTAACAGGTTTGCCCAATTGTCATGATGGTCCGAGATAAAACAATGGAGGAACTGTTCCAATGCCTGATTAGAACTTTCTGCAGCACCATTAGACTGTGGATGGTAAGCCGAGAAGAACGAGAGCTGGAAGCCCATCTGACCACAGAATGCTCTCCAAAAACGTGAGACAAACTGGCTCCCATGGTCTGAGGCTACAACCTTGGGAATACCGTGGAGACAAACCACCTCCTTGGCAAAGATCTCTGCCAACTCCTTGGAGGAAGGTAATCCTTTAAGTGGTACAAAATGGGCCATCTTAGAAAATCTATCAACAATCATGAGGATGACCATGAAACCCTCTGAGACAGGCAAGTCTACCATAAAGCCGATGGATAAGTGCGACCAAGGCCGCTCGACATTGGGAATGGGTTGAAGGAGACCAAGTGGAAGGTATCTAGGGGTCTTGGTCTAAGCACATGTGGAACAGGCGGCAACAAATGCAAAATAATCTTCCCTCAGGCTGGGCCACCAAAAGAGACTAGTAATAGACCATATTAGTTGGTATCTCCCAACATGCCTTGCAGCCTTTGAGGAATGATATGTCTCAAGCAATTGGGTACAGAGGGATTCAGGCACAAAACATTTTCCATTAGGCTTATCCGTGGGGGCGGAAGCTTGAGCAGCCAAAATCTCCTCATCCAACAGAGATGTAATACTGGTATGTATTGTCACCAAAATATGGTTAAGAGGAATGATAGGTACCGGAGGAGACTCCTACAGGGACTCTGCCCAAAATTGTCGAGAGAGAGCATTCGGTCCAGTGTTCTTTGTACCAGGGAGATAGGAGACCACAAAATTAATCCTTGAGAGGAATAATCTGGCCTGACCTGGAGACAACCTCTTGGCCTCTGACAGATATGTGAGGTTCTTCTGATCTGTCAGTATCAGCATAGGGACCATAGTACCCTCCAACAGATATCGCCATTCTTTCAGGGCAAGGATGATGCAGAGTAACTCCTGGTCGCCTACATCATATAAACTCTCAGCCTTAGACAGTTTCTTAGAGAAAAACCGCACGGAAGCAATGGTTTCCCAGGGCCCGCGTGCTGGGACAACAAGGCGTCCTCTCTAGACTCTTAAGCATCAACTTCCAGGTTGAAAGGAAGGTTGGGATTCGGGTTGGACAGCATCAGACCTTTGGCAAAAGCTGACTTCAAGTACTCAAATGCCTGCAAGGCCTCAGGATACCAGTCTGAAGGTTTAGCTCCCTTCTGAGTCATGTCCGCGAGAAGTTTGACTACAGTGGAGAAGTTTCTAATGAACTTTCTGTAGAAATTTGTGAAGCCTAGGAACCTCTGTATGGACTTTAGTCCCACTGGAAGTGCCCATTGTTATACGGCAGACAGTTTTTGCAGATCCATGGCTATGCCAGATAATGAAATAATGTATCCTAGGAATGTCACCAGGGATTTGTGAAATTCACACTTTTCTAGCTTGCAGAACAACTTGTTCTCCCTGAGCAGTTGTAGGACACGGGCTATGTCTTCTCTATGTGCCTCCAAGGTGGGAGAAAGGATGAGTATATCGTTCGAATATACCACAACATAACTCTGTAGTAGGTCTCTCAACACATCATTAATGATTTCCTGGAAGACAGCAGGAGCGTTGCACAACCCGGGCACCACCAAATATTCATAGTGCCCGCTCCGGGTGTTACATGCTGTCTTCCACTCAGGGCCTTCTTTTATTTGTACCAAACTGTACACTGCCCTCAAGTCAAGTTTTGTAAAAATAGTAGAGCCTTCGATACGATGAAAAAGCTCTGTGATCAACAGAATTGCATAGGAGTTCTTTACCATCAGTTTATTCAGACCCCTGAAATCGATGAGTTCCCCATCTTTCTTCTTAACAAAGAAGAAACCTGCGCCCGCAGGTGAGGATGATTTCCAGATAATGCAACTAGATAAAGCATTAGCCATATACTCCTTCATGGCCCTGTTCTCCTCCACCGACAAGGGGTACACTCTGCCCTTAGGAGGTCTACCCCCTGGCACCAGATCAGCAGTACAATCATAAGGCCTGTGTGGCGATAACGTACTGGCCTCTACCTTATTAAATACCTCTTTGTAAGATTTGTACTCAGCAGGTAGCAAAGTAAAGGTACAAAATATCCTGGTGGGCTGCTGGAGGCAAGATCTCATACATTGAAAAGACCACAACAGAATATCACAAGTCTGCCAACCAATTCTTGGGTTGTGAGACTGCATCCAGGGAAAACCCAGAATGATGGCATGATGGGGAGAGTATATGACCTGGAACTGTTGTGTCTTAACATGGCTTGCCCCTACCCTTAGAGACAAAGAATGAGTCTCATACATAACGTGTGCCGGCTGTAGGGGTTGTCCGTCAATGGCTTCAATTGCCAAAGGAACGGAGCAAGGAAGCAAAGGGTTAGCGTGTTTGGCCGCAAAGTCTGCATCAATGAAAAAGCATGCAGCCCCAGAGTCCAGTAGTGCTGGAGCCACTACTTATGACTCTGCCCAAGATAATACTACTTCAAGAATAGTGTAACGGTTTTAAAGACACTCAGACCAGTATGTGAAATAAAAACACAATTTATTTAGAGTAAGGTAATGCAATGGTCCGCCCTCTAGTGGCGGTTGATAATACGTCAGCAGTGTAGACTGATAGGTACAAGTGTAAATGCACAAACGTATTACATGTACAAATACTCAGCAGTAGAATGAGATATAACCACAGAGGGTTAAGTCCTTGATAACAGTCAGTCTCAGATGTGGATGTTTGGCACGCCCTGGGTGTTATAAGGCTGTGCTGGAGACAGAGTTCATCATATAATGGATACAGGACTGCCTCGCCAAGGTGTTCAGTAAAAAGCAGGACAGGAATCCAACTAGCCCCCTCGGGCGTACCTACTGAAACTGTGTCTGCTAGTGCAAGTGAAAATAGCCCCCACGGGCATAACTGGAACCGGCCTGCAATGCAAGAGCTGCTAAGCCTCCTCAGACTTAACCGGATACTGGAATTTGACGTGCAAGAGCCAATAGCCCCACGGGCGTTGTTACCGGATTTGCTAGCGCTGAAGCCTTTGCCTGCCACCACTCTGTATAACGGATATCGCCCAGCAATACAATGAGAAAGAGCCTTAGGCGCCCAACCGGCCCAACAGATGTGAATACTCTGCAAAGGAAGTATAGAGTTGCAGACGGTGAGCGGCCAACTCAGCAGGAGTATCACCGAGAACGAGGCTCGTACTGGAGTAGAGAGAGTGAAACCAAGGCAGCACTGCTAGGGTTAAAAGGCACGTTTACTCGAGGCTTTCAGCGAACAGCAAGGCTCTGCAGTATGAGGGAGGCGTACTGAAACACACACACAGCTCTGCACGGGTAGATACACTGCACTGATCAAGGTAACACCAGGCAAGGTAGTCACACAAAGACTGGAACAGCAGATAATAATGTCGCGGCAGCGACAACTGGAACGCAGGTCACTGGAACAAGCTGGAAGTCGATCTTCGGAGCAGGAAGTCAGCCAGGCCGGGTCGGAGCACGTAGTAGGTAGTCATACATGCCGGGTCATACACAAGCAGGAACGTCAGCCAAACCGGGTCTGGATCCAAGCATGGTAGTCAGACGGGCCTGATCATACACAAACAGGAACACTGGAGAATAGTCAGGACAAGCCGATTCGGTACACAGGAATCCAGAACACAGGAACACAGCAACAGTACTACTGGCTCAGAAACACCACGAAAGGGCATCTGACAGGTGTCTGGGCCAGGCATAAGAAGGTCACCAGGGGCGGGCCAAACTGACTCAACAAATCAGAGCGAACCACAGGAAAGAGTGGCATGAATCACAGGCACTGTGATAAATAGGCTTGTCTTGAAGTCTTTCTGGGGATTGTGAAATTCCACCCAGGGTCTGTCCCCTACCTGACCCTAGATGCGAGCATTTCCTGGCCGGATAGGGCAATCAGGCAACATATGGCCCGGCTCACCACAGTATAAGCAAAGACCCCTCCTCCTGCACTGAGCCCTCTCCTCCAATGACACGTGTGTGAAGCCTAGCTGCATTGGTTCCCCCCGGCAGGGTCAGAGCTAGGAGATATGGGAGATGAGGGAGGTGAAGCCCTCTCATGGATTCTTGTGTCTATCAGGATGGTGACTGAGATTAGCTCCTCTAGATCACCAGGCAGGTCTCGGTCTGCCGTCATGCCTTTAATCATGTCAGACAAGCCCTGGGAGAAAGCAGCAACTAGGGCTTCATTGTTCCATTCTGCCTCTGCTGCCAGAGTATGGAACTCAATAGCGTAGTCCGCTACTGTATGTGAGCCCTGCCGTATTGCCATGTCTTTTGGTAGCGGAGGTTGCGTTTCCAGGAACATCAAAAACTGTCCGGAAAGAGGCCACAAATTATGAATTATGGGTTTCTCCATCTCCCAGATTAGGTTGGCCCTAGCCAATGCCTTGCCAGAGAGGAGGGACATCAGGAATCCCAATTTATTTCGCTCAGTAGAGAAAGCATGTGGTACCATTTCCAAAAAAATTGAGCAAACCAATCAAGGTGAGTTGTGAGATTCAATAGTGTCTGCATAGCAAAAAACAAATGGTTGATTCTCTGGTCCTGAGAATCCATCCTGGACAGGATGCTCTGACTAGGTGGACTGCCTGATCCTTCAGTAGACATGGCCCTTACATATTGTCACGGTTTTCAGGCAAAGAAGGACAGACACGAATATAAAATATAAATCCACCTTTAATTAATAAGTACAGCAATACTGGTATTAGCCCACACAACCCCAGACCACAGGATAATCGGCCCCAAGCTCCTAGCTGGAGCTGCACACTGTGCTGTGCACTTGCCAACTGTGAGATACTAGAGACTAAGGCAGAGATACGGATGTAGCACCAGTGAGTACAGGCGAGGATGCACCAGTCTGCACCTAAGGTCACGCGACCAGAGGCAACAGGGAGTTTGAGCAGGCCGGAGCCATGGATAATCGAGACTAGTAGTAGGCATGCTAGGAGTGTACTGAGCCAGTAGTCAGCCAGAGCCACAGGTCAGACAAGCTGGGGACTAAATGGAGCAGGTAGTCAGACAGGAGCCAGCGGTCAGACAAACCAGAACCTACACGGAGCGAGTAGTAATCCTGAGCGACAGGTTAGACCAGACGGGGACTATATGGAGCAGGTAGTGAGACAAGCCAGGGTCATACACGGAGCAAGTTAGTCAACCAAAGCCACAGGTCAGAACCAATGTGGGTAGTCAGACAAGCCAGTGTCATACACGGAGCAAGTCAGCCAGAGCCACAGGTCAGAACTGATGTGGGTAATCACTCAGAGAAGCTGGGATCATACATGGAGCAGATTCTCAGGAAAGCACGGGTCACAACGGAGCGCAGGAGACAATATTAGAAACATCACGTAAGGACAATGACTCCCAGGCCCAGGGAGTTTTATAAAGGAGCAGGAGAAGGCGGGACCAAATTAGGCTATACAGGATAGGCCTATAAACAGGCGTCCTAGCCAGTGCCTGTTCATGATGTAGCAATGAGGAAGTATCTGCAATCATGCAGGCCGACACACATCACAGAGGAAGAAAGCACAGGATAGCTAAAGGAAGACTGTGATGGTACCCCCCTTAACGTCCTCTCCCCCACAGAAGAGGACCAGCACCAGAGGAATTACGAGAGAGGAATTCATGGAGAAGGACAGTTGCATGGAGATCTTTCTTAGCGACCCATACCCTTGCCACACAGAATAGGCCCATAAACAGGTGTTGTAGCCAGTGCCTGTTTCTTGATGTAGAAATGAGGAAGTATACACAATCATGCAGGCCGACACACCACAGAGGAAGGAAGCACAGGATAGCTAAAGGGAGACTGTGATAGTAGAATGTGTAAGTATTTGGGATCAACGTCTTTGCTCCCTTCTCACTCATACCCCCAGACACATGACATAGACATAATAACAGCAATATCCGCAAGGAATTTGCATCACAGCTACCTGTGTCTTTCAAATCAAACCAGACACAAGAATGTTGGGGTACTTGAGGTCAACCTCCTTAAAATCCCTTCTGACTCACATCCTCAGACACCTCCAGCACAGATATAATAACAGCAAGATCAGCAAGGAACATGGACTGAAACTTCCTGTCTTTCAAATCAAATCAGTCAGACAGAATGTTGCGGTATTTGGGTCAACCTCCTTTTTCCCTTCCTGTTCCCCAGTTTCTGACAAAGTATCCCCCTCCTGCCCCTTTTAGTGATGTAACACTGTTCAGCCAGATCAGAAGGGAGCTGCCCAGGTAGACTGCAGAGAGGGTCAATGTTCAATTAAGATAAGGGGAAAAACCTGAAAAACTTGTCAAGGGGGGCAGGGCTTTCATTGTTCTCATAGGAAGAAGATTGTCCCCTGCTGTTATCTGTCTGGTCTATGGACTGCATTCCACATCTGAGAAGAGATGGCTTACACTAGGTAAAAGGGTCGGGTGGAGAAACTTTGCTCGTGAATATCTCTTATATCGTTCTTCATGTTTTAATGCCTACAAAATAAAATAAAGATAAAACTAAGTATTACTATCCCTTTAAGTATAAAATATATGGAATGGATAAATGCATATTGTTTTGAATTCTTAAAAGATAAGATCACAGTAAACACATCATAAGCTTTATAATTATTCTATATATACTATGGTTGGAAAGATAACTGCATTAATTAATTATTAATGTAATTTTTGTAGTGCATAACAATATCAAATGTAAATTCTCCATTTTACAATTTTGGTTTGATTACACAATCTAAACATTGGCTATGTATAAGATTAATTATAACTTGCTATAAATAAAATGGTGTATCATTAATCTATAAGCACATGGCATCATATCTACTACGGTTCTAAATATTTTGGGAAATGTCTCTCAAAAAATATTACCAGCATATATGTATCACACTCCTCATTCTAAAAGTGAAATATTACATGATTAGCATACTGGTTCTTAAGATTCCATGATAGTACGGTACAAGTACAACAAAGCATTGTTTAGTAATATCATCTCTGTAATCTTTTTTAACACACCTTTCTACAATAGAGTAGATTGACAGCTACAAATCCAATTACTGTCATTACTCTGTGAAATAACAAAGAACAACCACAATGACAGGACTATGATACAAGTAAATATAATCATTGAGTGGTGAGGATCTGTGATTAATTGGGGTTAAAATATAATCATACATTACATGAAGCTTCTCCTGTGTTTAGGGAATTCTGAAAGGTCAAATTTATAGTAAAAGAATTGATGCTAGGTCAAGCATCTGTATGGTGCAATGCTTTTTGAAGTTTTGTTAACAACATGATTCATACTTATGAATATACTAGATCAAATATGATAGCTTTGAATTTAATCGCCACATTCCTTTTATTCATTAGAGCTACATAATTAAATAAAGCTATTTTATTTGATTATCTTAGTATTCTGCTTTTGAAGTTCTGAATTAATTGGTAATTAATAATCAACCAATGACTGTGTTATAATAGGGTTGCTCTGCATTTTGGGCAAAGAACATACAGTAACCATCCATGATACTACTATATAAAATGGATACATGATTTTATAAAATCAACTTTTTTTCTCAGCAAAGATATGTTAGTAAGTCAAGAGCCACCTCTCTAGGTGTAAAATCCTTAAACTCATGGAGCTATATCTGCATCTTTCAGATATGCTGTGATCAGCTATGGAAGTACTGACCACATTATGTTAGCACTCTAATAATGCCTTTTTAAAAACTTTTTTCTTATTGAGATTTTGGGCTTTATTTTAAAAATGCAGAATTTACCTAACACATATTGTGCCCTTTTCTGAAAACCCTCAGATTCTTTTGATGCATTCATTAGTTTAAGTCAAGAAGCTATAACATAGCCTTTCAAAATTTCCACCTCAAACTGAAATCGTTTAAAAATGGTTCTTTCTGCTTGGTGAAAAGTTTCCCATGAAAAGTGCCAATTTTCCATTTTTTCCACTTTTTTTCGCCTAGCTCGTTCCATTAAAATCAATGGGAACATAAAAGTTACATACAACACAGCAAATATTATTTTATTTCCAAAAGGCATAATATAAAAGGGGCATGAGGGTGCCTGTGTTGGTGGGGTGTGGGGAAAGAATCAGTTGAACAGGGGATGATTTTTGGGGGGATTGTTTACTGGGATTGGGGGGGCAGTTAATAAAAAATAAATCCTAAATAAAATAAAATAAAATAGAAACCATAAGACATAGTATAATCGGGTCTGAGAAGGGTACCTGTGTTGGTGAATGAATTAATCATTTGAACAGGGAATTTGTTTTGGGGGGTTCTTGACTGCTACTGGGGGGACAGTTAATAAAAAAATAAGAAATTTGTATGTAAAGTGATAGAGACAGGAACACCTTGACATAAGCTGCCACTGGGGTAGACTGATACTTGACTTGATAGAGTATTTTGTACAGGATGATTTGAAGAGGTCTTTGTAGGACTTAGACCAAGCCCTGAAGAAACATTGATTTGTAGGACTTAAGCTTGTTTGGCACAAGCCCTAAGGAAACATTGATTTGTAGGACTTAGGCTTCTTAGAAACAAACACCCCAAAAATTGTTTATTTTTTTGTAGGACTGTGTTTTTTTTTCTTGTTTTTTTTTTAAAGCACAAGACCTGAGAAAAAAAATTAAAATGCCCTACTGGCCTAATGCTAGCAGGACATGATGGCCAGTGGCCACTGAGTACTGAGTAGCAACAGCTGTTCATACTGCTGCTGCTGAGTTGTTTAAGCAGCAGGATGATTAGGTAGCTGAAAGGGAATGGGATCAACAATAGCAGTAACATGGAAGATGAATGATGAAGGATCCATTTGCCACGACTGGCTCCAGTGATGTGCCTGAGGCAGTAGCAGCAGTAGCCCCCAGTTTATGTGGAGAAAAGAACAAGTTGGCCATTAAATCTTCTTCACCTGCCTCTCCTCCAAAATCATCATGGGTGTGTTGTTATTAGAATTTATTTTTTCCCTTGAGAGCAGGAACAGCGGGTCTTATCAGCAACTGCAATGTGCACGGTGTGTGAGTGTGATAAATAACATCTGGGGGCATAAATGTATACAAACACCATGACACACAAAACCAAGTACTGCAGCTGTCACTATACCCCTTGCCCAGACCCCGCTAAGGACACATGACAACTTACTGACAGTTTAATAGTAATGATGAACCCTCCCTGCCACCATCATAGCATATTCTGCTGGATGGAATCTCCTCAGATGACGCTTGATGCACTGATTGCGATTCTCCTCCACCACACTGGCATGTGTGGTCAGTGCACCACATAGTGTGCAATGATTACAGATGAACTGCCACATCCTAACATCAACAGAGTGACTATCATTTGGTGGGGGAGGTAATGAACGAGGAGGATTGGCAGAAGATGCAGTTACCCTAGAAGGTGATGGCGAGCTAGTTGTTTCACTCGTCATGGAATTTCCAGTCTCTGCCTGGGTTGTTCTATTCCTCCTCCTCTTTGATTTCCGCCTTGCCTCTTGTTGCCTTTCTGGAGAGTCAGGGACAGCAAAAGCAGTGCTTGATTTCTGTGGTGGGTGTTTGTCTTTAACATTTTTGGAGTAAATGTCATGGTGTCTGTGTTTCAAGTGTGATATCATGACACTTGTGCCAAGGTGTGTTCCCTCCTTTCCTCTTTTCGCTGACTTGTCACAAATTTTGCACAGTGCCATTGCTGATGACTGCTCTGTGCCTGACCCAACAGAAAAATAGTCCCACGCCCATGATGACTTCAGTGTAAGGGAACAGATGGAGAATAATAGCCTCTTTCTTCTTGTCCTCCACATTCCCCTTAATTGTCTGTGGCAATGGATAATGTTGCTGCAGTTGCTGCTACTGCCTCAGATTCAGCACTGCAACTAGGATCAGGAGTATTGCTACTGCTGTCAAGTGGAACCTATCCTAGTCCTGCATCACTTGTTGACTCCATTCCAACTGTGTCCACGGTGGTCTGTGGCACACTAGCCTGATCCTCAGCATCCTGCTGCCCTTGCATCTCAGCATCAGAAGGAATTAGAGCAGTTGCAAATTTCTCTAATTCTAAAATGTCATTGCTATGGTGGTGATGCCCATCCTCATCCCTGCCTCCTATTCCTTCTCAGTTTCTGTTAAAAAGCCCATCAATGTCTCTTCCACCCCAGCTTCCCCAGCATCATCATCACCACCACCACTAGTCCCTAAGTGCTGCTACTCTATTCCAGACATCTCACTGCTGTTTGGAGGAGGTGACGAGTAATGTGACAGAGGGTCCTCTAATATCACAATTGCCATTTCCTTTTGACCCGAAGAAGAAGGCAGGCAAGAAGCAGGAGCAGCAGGCACAGGCAGCTGAGCTGTGCTCCTGCTGTCGGTGGTATTAATTATGTGCTGCTCTCCCCCAACAACAGTTCTGGCCTCTTAGTCGTCAGGATCCTGTTCCACTTGGACACTTTAATGAAGGGAAGGGGAGGACTCCCAAGGTCAGAGGAATGGTGTGGGCTCCCTTGACCTCTATTCTGGACGCTCTCAAATGTTTCCTCTCCCACTCCAACTGCTTCACAATTACTGCTACTACTACTACTAACACCAACCACAACAAGTTCAGCTGCAGAGTCTTCCAGCAATGGTGGCACTGGCAGCAGGGGCAGCACGTCTGGCAACAGGTACACCACTAGTGGCTGCAGATACAGTAATGTTGGCATTGGCAGCAGGGACAGCACATCTTGCAGCAGGCACAGACAGCTGACCTGTCCTGCTCTCACTAGTACTACCCTTTTCTTACTTCCTTCCCATTCCCTTTTCTCCCTTCCTCCCTGTTCCCTTTTTCTCCCTCCATTCCCATTAAATTCTCCAAGATCCCTTGGGGTGATTTAGGGGGACTGGACAGCCTTGGTTCAGTACTGCTAGTCACTTCCTCCTCCTCCTCGGACTCAGTGGACACATAATAAGGGTCCTTCCAGTTCCTCCTTTTGCTGCTCACAGTGATAGCAGTCACTATGAGCCTCTCCTTCCTCAATTTTTAAAAAATATCACGGCAGAACAGCACAGCACGTCTATCTTACAGTGTAGCTGCTTCTATTGTGCCTGCCGTTAGTGAAAATGTCACATTTTTATAGAGGAAGTACGAAAACAAAGTAAATCAATGGGTGGAAACTTTCTAGCCATTGAACAAATGATGAAAGATTTTGGCCAATGGGTGAAAGATGTGAAAATTTTAAGCATTGGTTTTAAAGTGGATTTTCTCAAGAAAAAAGGGATAACAACGTGTTTTTTGTGAAATTTCTTGCGGGAACACAGCAATAACTTTCGCCCATTCCTAATCATCAGTAGCTCTTTTAGGCCCATTACACTGTGTGGGTGAAGGTAACATCAATATGTATGCCTCTTGTCCATATCAACCTTCTCTTTATTTTGCTAAAGGAGCTAATGGAAATAAATCAGTACTATTAGAAGATGAAAAATAAATGGATTAGAAAATAATTTTGTACTGCTTTTCTAGTCTTCTATGTAGAAATGACTGTTTATGGGGAGATGATTTTTATACCCTGGCAAACATTATAGAGAGGGCAAAGATTTTTCTCAATCTTTGTTTTTATAAATTTGCCAATTTTAAATACAATTATTAAAGGTTATGTTTTAAAATACTTTTCCTATTCGAAATGTGAGTATATACTTTTTTTTACTTTCTTTTGTAATATTGTTACCCTGATGCACCACTACATGTCAGAATAATATCATTTTCCTTTATTAATATCCAGAGAAGTGTATACTGTGTCCTTCATTTTTGCAGCTTCCTAGTAAACCATAGTAAACTGTTTTGAGCGTTATTACATTTTTGTACTGCCAGCAATTCTTTATATTATTTATTTTATATTATTATATTATTTTTTATTATATAAATGCAACAATATTGTGCTTTTGAGATAAAGGAAGAGTTATTCATTTGGAACATAAAACATATTCTTCAAAATGTATCTAGTTTTTTACCATGCATTATATGTATATTAATGACTGGCATCTGGATAGCAGCAAGAGACTGGCATGTATATATTATTTTGAATATATCTTTATTTTTTCAAAATTTTCATCTGTTTTCTACTTTCTAAAAATATTTATTGTTTATATGGGTAGAGGTATAGGAACATGTAATTGTAAATAGCTTGAAATACTTTTTATATTTTAACCATTAATTCATTATCTAGGTTGCCAAATGCATTATGCTTAATTCTTCCATCTCATTTACCTTATGGAACTTTTTGTTTGATACAGTAGCACAGGTTTGATTCATACTATGTGACTGATTTTTTTTAAAGATATGTTAAAAGAGGATATATAGCTGTATGAATACAATTTATTTATTTGTCTAAGAGAATTACTCCTTAGATAGGCCTCTTCATACAATAGTTAGATCTATTAATATATTTATTTTTGAATAATATCTGCACTTAAGTGTGTTTGCTGAACTCCATTTTAGGTCTGTGTTAAGATCATAATTGACAATAGACTTTCTCACACTGAATGAAGTTAGGCATAAAAAGAGAGTCTTAACCATGGTCCTTTAAAGCGGAACTACCACCCCTGAATAAATTTGGCCCAAGTAAATACCTATCTGGCGACTAGTTGCTCAATATCGCTAGTCGCCAGAAATATTATATGGTGTTTGAGAATTGTACACTGTTCCCAGACTGACAGGGAACAGCACAGACATCTTTCCATCATGACATCTGCGCACCTGTGCGTACCTCTCTGGGGCCCAAAGGGTTAAAGTATGTAGTTGTGTGTCAGTTCGTGAAATCCAAATGCCCCCATAATAAAAATAATAATGATAAGTGTTTTTAATAAATTTAAAAGTAAATGGTATTGCCATAAGTATAATAATATAGTAAAATGATACTTAGGATATACTTGTTGCTGTCGCCGCTGCTGTGTGAGGCTGCTGAGGCAGCGATGGAGACAGAATCATGCGCAACAGCCCACCCCTCTTCTTCTCCACGTGCCGATGCCCGCTCCAATATGAGGGAATTAGAATAGAGGCTGCCCTTACATATGGGCAGCCTTACTTCTAATTCTCTCACAGTCATTGGCTGGGATATGCTTACGCACCTCCCAGCCAATCAGTTCAAAGCACAACATCTCAAAGCTGATTGGCTGGGAGGTACGTAAACATATCCCAGCCAATGGCTGTGAGAGAATCAGAAGTAAGGATGCCAATAAATAATCATCTCACATGCAGTGGGAACACTTATTTGAGCTACAAGGTGTTCCTGTGTGTCAGTTACCATCCCATACTCAAGGAGCAAGAACCAAAGGCATGTGTTACCACCACCACAAATTATGGATTTTTGCCACCCCTGCTGACACCCATGAACTGCCCTGTTTTCGGAACGGGATGTTCTAGTTGATGATGCAGTGCTTCTGCTGCTTGAAATGCTTTGCTGTCTTCTTTTTTCTTTATGCTGTCTAGACATTTTGTGTGCCCTAGCTTCCTTCCTCTCACCTTCCACTCGATCAATAATCACATCTGGATATTTCTTGACAGTATCCAATTCCTCAGAGAGTTTCTGCTGATAGTCATGACTCCTTGTGGTGACAAACTGCTGATGGCCCTTTGGCAGAAATTCTGATATTTTGTGTTTGAAGATAGGTTCCAGCAAAGCGGCAAGAATGTATTCCTCGTTTTTTTTCTGGACACAATGAAAGGATCTTGTTCAACGTACGCTAACATGTCTTTTACCAGCTGGTGCTTATCTGTGTTGTCCTTAATATGGTGATTCCTCAGCCATGTTTCTCATTTTATTCTGGAGTAAAAATATCAGTGGTAGAATCTCACTAATTCCTGCTCCTATGCTATTTGCCAGCATGATTGACTCCTCAAAGGGTTTCAGCAGATCACAGTGCGGTTGCTCAAATGAGACAATTCTCTGCAGAGCTGCTAATGATCTCCAGACTGCAAAAGCCAAAGGACAGTTATCTATACTTATACTACTCGACTTATCCTCTGCCTTTGACACAGTTAACCATTCATTTCTTGCTCAATATTTCCTCTATCTTGGTTTCCAAAATCAAGCTGCTTCATGGCTCTCCACCTCTTTCTCACAAAGTTCCTTTTTTGTGTCCTCTGGCAATAACACCTCCTCCACAGTCCCTCTGTCTATGCGGGTGCTTCAAGGCTCTGTTCTGGGTCCGCTGCTTTTCTCACTGTGCACCCTTTCATTGGGTGAACTTATAAATTAATTTGGCTTCAAGTACAATCTATATGCTGATGATACTCAAATTTACATCTCCACTCCTGAACTTTCACCTCAAATTCAGTTACATTTCAGACTGCCTCTTGGCCATATGCTCCTGAATGGCATACCGTCAGCTGAAGATAAACATGTCCAAAACTGAACTACTCATTTTCCCTCAAAGACCTTGCCCAACACCTAGCTTCCCCATTACAGTTGTTAGAATTGACATTGATCCAGTCAGCTCAGCACGCTGCCTTGGGGCCATATTTGATTCCACTCTTTCTTTCTCCCCTCATATTAACTCTGTGGCTAGATCATCTCACTTCCACAACATTGCTAAAATCTGCCCGTTCCTCTCCCAACAAACTACTAAAACTCTTATGCATGTCCTCATTCTGTCCCGCATAGACTATTGCAATATCCTACTAACTGGCCTCCCTGCTACTCATCTTTCACCTGTGCAATCTGTTTTAAACTCGGCTGAATGAATCACTACACTCTCCCAAAAAACTAAGCCTGCTCACATAATTCTTAAACATCTGTCATGGCTCCCTATTCAGGAACACATTACTTATAAAGTCCTTCTTCTTACCTTTAATGCTGTCCACACTGCTACTCCTCCTTACATCTCTTCCCTCATCTCGTCCTATGTTCCTAGCCGCCTCCTTCGCTCAGCACACAGCGCATTTCTTGTTGCACCATCCACACCCTCTCCCATATCAAACCTTTATTGTTTTCTGCTCCATACTTATGGAACTCAATACCCCTCTCCCTATGTCTTGAAAAATCGCCCTCTGTCGTTAAGTCTACCCTGAAATCTTATCTTCTGGAGCACTAGGACCATGCATTACCTTTGGCCAAACGCTGCATTTGTAATCACAGCACTTGACACCTTCATATCCTGTTGTCTGTCTCCTATTACCCATTTAGATTGCAAGCTGCTTGGGACAGGAACCTCTCTCCTATTGTTTCTATGAATGTGGCACTTATTTTATCCCCTCTTATTTATTTAACATATGTCTATTGTAAGCAGGGGCGGATTGTCCTATTGGGGGATCGGGCATCCCCCGGCATGCCGTGTGATCATGGGCAGGTGAGGAGATCGGAAAATTTTCCTTGCCTGGCCCACAATGTGCGTGAAGGAGTGGAAGGTCTGTGCACTTGCGGACATATCAGTGTTCAGTCGCCTATTCAGACAATGCATGCTTTCTCTGTCCCACAGAGAGCATGCTGAACCAGCCACATATAGAAGCAGAGTCCTTCTAAATCTGACAGCTGAGCTCATCCTTCACCGGTGAGTTCAGCTCATTCATAGACAATGTTGCGGGCAGGAATGTGAGTTGCGGGGCGGGGGCTGGTTGGAGGAGAGAGTGAAAGCACGTGTGGAATGGAGGTGAGAGTTTTGGGAAGAATTATGGGGGGAGGAGGAAACAAGATTTGTCTGTAGAAGAGCAAGAGAGATAAGAAGGAGACAGGAGGATTTCTGTATATAACACCTCTAGTTTGCAAAAAATGTTCCTGACGTGCCATCTGTCCTTCATGAACTATATATATATATATATATATATATATATATATATATATATATATATATATATATATATAAAAATACAACACACAATGGGATACCAGATAGTGGGCCATTTTAAAAAAAAAAAATCCCCCGGGATGGTATTCCCCTGATTGTAAGGCACTATGTACACTGTGTTGTGCCATATAAATAAAGATATAGATACATACATGACTAAAACTTGAATAATTTGCTTCATAAATTTAAAATAGTCTCTTCAATGCCTTTTTCTTTTATTCATGCTTTCACTTCAGGTAGATCTCTGTTACAGTTTTATTTTCCAAATGAAAAAAATGATATCCATACTCCATGACTAGCATATGATGTAATTACAGACGCAGACAATAATTCATTAAAACAAGTGGGTATTACACCTAGCACAATGTCACTTACGCATTACAAGACATTTTTTTACATATATCGCCAAAAGCAAAATTGTTAAGCTAAATAACATTTTAAATTTGATAAATTTTTTTATGTTAATTTAGTTTAAGGTGTTTGAGTAATGGATGTAGAGCTTTATTACAAAATATTAGAGTAAGGGACACTTGTTGTCCTACTACTATAAATCAAACTGCAATTATTACTTTTAATAAATGCTGGTATACACATGTATTTGTGTGTGTATATATATATATATATATATATATATATATATATACCTACAACACATACCTGCAAAAATGAAAAGTTTATGTGCTGCTACACTGCTATTTAACGGGATAGTAATACTTTGAAACAAACGCAGCTCCAATTGATCCTCTTATAAAGAGGATCATGTAACGCTTTATTTCAATATGCTCAATGTTGTAGTTCAAAATAAATTCACTGCTAAAGGATTCCCCTCCCACCCCTTTTACAGCCTGTAAGCTTCCTCCCCTTAGCTGTGAGCCCCTTAGGAAGGAGGGAGAGATTTTCCTTATGCTCAGTGAAGATTTTCCCTCACTGTGCTCCATCCAGCCAGTTGAAAGAGGCAGTGTGATGTTGGTAAAAGGGGGGGGATTCTTTAGCAGTTAATTCCTTTGAACTACAGCATGGAGCATATTGAAATAAACCGTTACATGATCCTCTTTATAGGAGGATCAATCAGAGCTGTATTTGTTTCAAGGTATTACTATCCCTTTAAATCATGCCTGTTCTTTGGTAAGATATTTTTTCTGTATCTAGATTAACTATTATTTTGGTGTGCTTGTTCTCTTGTTCTAAAATCAGTACTGCTGCCAAAGCCTTGCGGTTATTTTTCACTGAATGTCTTATTTTGAAAAAAGAAATGTTTGTTCTGAGAAGATTTATTTGTCAAGAATTATTTTTGAATCAACAACCATCATTTTAAGGTGCCTATTGATAAATGAGCTCAGTCTCTATAAATCTACAAGTTGTTAGGTATGTACATCTTTATGTACAATGTGCAGATAGGAACACTTATTTTGTATTTTTCTTTTTAATTATTATTAAAAAAGTTAAATTCTTGTCATGTAAATTCTTTCTACATTTTAGAACAAATCTATCAAGACCTGAGTAATTAATGAATAACTATTTCAGTGTCATTTGGAGAACATTTCTTACCATGGTATAGTTTGACTTATTAACTAAGATGAGCTTAGTCTATAGTAACAGATCTAACTGTTATAAACAATATTTTGCAATATTAAAGGGATAGTAATACTTAAAATGTAAAAAAAATATGTTGTAGGGTTTATCCCCTGAGTAAAACAAGAGTACTTCCACTGCTGAAAGGTGTTTTATTCAACAATGATTACAGCTCAAAGTTTATTTTTTTTTAAGTGCAATATCAGAGTGGCCTGAAATTGTACAGTGGCGCTGTTGCTACACCATCCTATGGACAGCTCTGGTCCCGGGACCATAAATCTCCATAGGAAGGTGTAGCAACAGTGCCACTGTACAATTTCAGGCCACTTTGATATTGCCCTAAAACGTTCAACTTTGAGCTGTAATAACTTTTGAATAAGACACATTTCAGCAGTAAGAGTACCCTTGTTTTACTCAGGGGAATAAACCCTACAACATATTTCTTTTTACATTTTAAGTAACTATCCCTTTAATTATTGAGTCAAAATAAGATAAATTCTTTATTAGTTTAGTAGTCAGGCAGGACAACTCTCCCACTCTTTTTCAACCTCCTGCATTCTGTGTCTCCCTTTTCCTCCACTCTGTTTCTCAGATTTTCCCACTGTCTTCTTCAATTTTCTCTCTCTCTCTCCTGTGTTCCTGTACCGCTCTCTCCTGTGATACTGTACTTTTCTGCTATGCTCTCACCATTTTTTTCTTATGTGCTCCCCTGTGATCGTGTTTTCCCCATGCTTGCACTGTCTCTTTTGCCCTCTTCCTTTCTCATCCTGTTCTTCTCTTCTCCTCTCCATGTCCATTCACCATTCATTGCAAAACAGTTTGAATAGAGAAACATTTTCTACAGATATTTAGATTTTCTGTAATACATTATTTGCGCATCAATGTAGCCTACTTTATTTTATGCTTATTTATAAACTTGCAGTGTATCATGTACAAGTATTTGAAAGATATGAATAAAACCATGTCATTTATTCTCGTCCAGAGAAAAAGAAGGGTCCTCCATGTAGTTGTACTAAAATAACATTTACATTTACTATATTGATAAAATATTGACACAGACTGTATATTTAACAAAGTTCATATTTGGCAATTTTAATGGTAGAATTTCACTAATTCCTGCCTATATGTGACTCATCAGCATGGTTGCCTCCTCAAAGGGCAGCAGTTCACATACATTGCATAGTTGCCATTGGCCTGGTGACAAAGAGGCTCCCTCCAAAGCCTTCCAGTTTTGCCTGGTGTGTTTACTAATTGCCTTATTCTGCTCGTAGGAATGCTCTAGCATGTACAGTGTGGAGTTCCACCTCATAGGGACTCCATTTTCAACTGGGGATGGGGCAGGATGTTACATTCTTGTATGGAATATAGAGTTTTGTGTGTCCTGTAGGAGCAACTGAAATGGGAACAGATTTTGCAGGCAATTGGGTAGCAGTTATGTTGGAGTCATTATCAGCAGACACAAAACCGGCTTTTAAGGAATGGGGTAAGAGACATTCATTTCTCACCTGCTCTAGCTTACTTGAAATGTCTACAGCTTTGTGTAACTGTCTCTCAAAACTCTGCATGTACAAGGTGGATTGCTTATGGTATGTGCTATCCTGCTGCTGCTGCCTTTTAACCCTTTGAGTTCCAGAGCGGTACAGAACGCATTGCTTTGCAATGCGTTCTGTACCTTTCTGGCACTCAAAGGGTTAATCACGCTGCCAGAACCAGAGGCATGATTACTGGCTGTCACCTGATGCTGTAAGCTAGTGTTGCCCACTGTTGGTGGTGGGAGGGAAATCCAGTGAGCAGTCACAGTCATATAGTCTGTGCCTTATCTACTTGTCCACATATCTGTCCTCATGTGGATTTTCTTGACATGCGCACTGTCCAGCCCTTTGCCCACCACACTAACCACTGTTTGTACAATTCAGAGAAAGCTGTCCTAGAAAAATAGCAGCATGTCCATTGCCAACATCTTGGCAACCTTGCCATTCCACAGGTGTAATTTGGGACTATTTTTTGTGAAGTGTTTCACTCCTTCTTAGGAACTCAGTCATTGTGGGTTGTCAATACATGGCAGAATAACCCTGTAACATTATTGCTTAAACAACATGACTAGAGGTGGTGTTTGAGGCAGTCAGCATATGTCGGCAGTCTATTACTCTTGCCATCTCCTACAGAAAAACCCAGAGTCATCATACTCCTCTGCAGCAGGAGCCATAGGTATTATTTGGAATGAACTAACTGTTGGCACACTCCTTGACACAACAGTAACATCCCTACTTCTCTTATCAGAGCCCTGGGAACTTTTTGGAGTGCTTCTGCTGTTGATAGTTGTGGCACCTCTGATCTGTTCATTGTGAGTCTCCCAGTCAGACCAGTGATAGTGCTCCAGGCAGGATCTCATTAAAGAGGCATCTAGGTGTGAGCCTGCTTTCCCCCTGCTCACGTGCTTTTTGGACAAACAGATGGCAACATTCTTTGGCTCCTGAGTGAAGTATCGCCATACTCTGGACTTCATGGACTGAAGGGTTCCAGAGGATCTGCAACTATCACTGGGGCTAGATGTTGATGCACTCTTCATGGCTAAGCTTATGGATATAAATAACCTGTGTTGCTGCTGTTGTTGGTGCTGCTGGCTACTAAACACAAGTGGTGATTATGCCAATGATGACTAACAGGGTGATTGTATACTTTTTGCCATCTTTGCTTGCCAGGGTCAGAATTTCCAATGGTTTTCTCAAACAGTTTAAGGCACTCACAATGCTTCTTTTCAGTGATGGAAGATTGAGCCTTTCCCTTTCTGCCAGCTTTCTGCCCATGTCATCATCTCTCACAAATTCATCTGTATTTGAATAAGAGGAGGATGATGGAGGGATATATTCTAGATCTACATAATCATCAGTCATCATTAGGTCATCCTCAGCATCGCCCACCACTTCTTGCCAACTACCCTTATATTTCTCTAAGCTTTTAAAAGTGTCAAACCAGGCACACTTTGCAGACCATTCTCATGAAGATTCTCTTTCAACTCTGCAGACAAACTGTACAGTTCCAGGACCAGAATCTAAGTTTGTCAGCTAGAGCTCTGACGTGGATAAAAGGGGTGGGAGGGGGGACATTTAGAACAATATTACATGAAAAGTGTAAATGTTATGGCAAGAAGACTAGGATCATTTGCTTTATTTATTTTATATGAACAACATTAACGCTTGAGTACATAAAGTATTACTATCCCTTTAACACAGAAACAGGAGAAACATGGCACTTCCTGCCAATTTTTTTCACCTAACTCATTGCTTTGAAATGCAACTATAGTATAAAAGGGGTGTCAGACTCACACAGTATGTCCTTCTCTGTTTTTGAGAGGATGAGAGAGCAGCACATTTTCAGCTAGTGAAAATAAGATGCACAAGAAGGAGATGAAGCTTACTGTAGGGTGTCTTGTAGACAGGACATTTGTCCTCTGCATTATCGGAGTATGGGTGCACTCTGAGGGACAGAAAAAGAGAAAGTAGATTGACCCCAAATATTCCAAAATTCTGTGTGACTGAATTAGAAGACAAAGATAGCTGTGATCCAAGTTTTTTCCTGATCTGGCTGTTATCTCTGTGTTAGGGGTTTCTGGGGAGTATGACAGGAGCAAAGGAGATTTACCCCAAATATTCCAACATTCTGTGTGACTAACTGGGAAGACAAAGGCATCTTAATGCCTAACGCATGGAATTGAATGGGAAAATGGATGCAGTTGAAATGGATTTTAATGGGTTCAAATGGTTGCTAACTTTAGGTCCTGACATATGTTTTTTTCTGCCGGTATTGCTTTATAGCACTGGTATTTGAATAGCTTACTGTGGTTGAAAAAACGCTGGTGGGTGTTTTTCTTTTTTGGCATCAGGGGAATTTGAATCGATTCCTTAATGTACTAATTCCCCAGTAAATTCATAAGGTAAGCTCTACTTGAAGATGTGAATACTTGGAATTTCCACACATAACACAGATGAAAAAGTGTATTACTCAAATGTAGTGATGAGCGAGCGTGCTCGGCCGATGCTCGGATCGGCTCGAGCATCGCTCTGCTCGGCACATGGCGGTACTCATCGAGTACCGCCATGTGCTCTCCCGCCATGTTCGGGTGGCGGGGATCTGTGCCGGAAGAGGCACAGATCCGAAGACGCTCCGCTGGACCACCAGGGACTGGAGGTACGGGGGCATTGCGGAGATGAAGGGGGCATTGCGGAGATGAAGGGGGACATTGTGGAAGAGGGGCATAGACTCTATGCCCCTCTTCCACAATGTCCCCCTTCATCTCCGCTATGCCCGTCTTCCACAATGTGCCCCTTCATCTCCGCTATGCCCCTCTTCCACAATGTGCCCCTTCATCTCCGCTATGCCCCTCTTCCACAATGTCCCCCTTCATCTCCTCTATGGCATAGAGGAGATGAAGGGGGACATTGTGGAAGAGGGGCATAGCGGAGATGAAGGGGCACATTGTGGAAGAGGGGCATAGCGGAGATGAAGGGGCACATTGTGGAAGAGGGGCATAGCGGAGCTGAAGGGGGACATTGCGGAGCTGAAGGGGGCATTCTGAGATGAAGGGGGCATAGCGGAGATGAAGGGGGCATTGACCAGGCACCCTCCCCTCATCAGAGCAGGGGGTGCCTGGTGTTGCCCCATTCATTTCAATGGGGCTCGGGTGCTCGGCCGAGCACTTGAGCCTCAGGGGGTGCTCGGTCAGAGCACCCGAGCACCCGAGCATCGGGGTGCTCGCTCAACACTACTCAAATGCCAATGGCACTCACTCAACTATGTTTCTCAGATCACAACCTCTGCCTTTAATTTTATTCTCAGGATCCACTGATTATTTTATTAATTGCTGTCATTTATTTTGCATAACAGTTATGTTTTTTATATATTTATATTTTTGCTTATATAGTGGGGTTTCAAGTTTGTGGTTAATTTCAGTGGCTGACTCTCTAGTTGGTGCCTGGCTCAGATGCACACTTGGATTTTCTGTGGTATGTGGGTATGCCCTGGCTCCAATATGCTTATGGCTATCCAAGCATATTTATACATATTGTTTAGCTCTTGAATTGTGATGCTTTTAATTTTACTTGTACTAGAAGACTGGACATTTACCATTTATACAATTGCCTTTGTATTCTCTCTCTTCCTGTGTAATTCACTGACACCCAAAATCTCCAAACAAATTATAATGTTTTAAATGGGTATTTTAACTGCTTGAATGATAAAGAGGCATCCAGGGCATTACAGATCATTGCATTGCTGACCTCTCTAGCATTCAAGGGGTAAACATCAACATTTAAATCAATGGTAAATTGTACTTGTTTCCTATGGTACAGCTGGTTTTCACTAGAATTTTTATTTATTTTGTTACACTAGAATTGCACTTCTTTTCCTTAGTACGTTAGTCCCACTATTAGAAATATGATAAAACAAAACAAAATATAAAAAACAATATATAAAAGTCCTAGCTATCGATCCTCTTATTATTAGTCAATGAACTCCCACAGGATTGATTATATGTTCGTTACATCCACTTTTTAATGTTATCCGCAAAGTTTTGATTGATTATTCCAGTTTATTCCATCCAACATTCTGAATTATCACCACATAACTGAAATAAGAGGGACAAAGATTCTCTCAATATAGAGTATATGCAACTTAATTCACATTCTTACATCAATGTTATATTGCGAGAACTTTTGTGTTTCTTCCCTAATTGAATGTTGGCAGCATGGAACCCTTGAAGTGTTGAGTGGAAACGAATCACATGTTAAGAGGGGACAGAAATGGAAAGAACCTTACTTTAATAAACGTGCACATTGATACACTGTTGCGTATGTGCTATATTGAGAAAATCTTTGTCCCTCATTTCATCGTTTATATGGTGATGATTCAAAACGTTGGATGGACTGAGTGGGCATAATATAACCCTGTGCACATTACCTATTAATCAGAGTAATCTATAACTAGGATTTTTATATATTATTATTTTTATATTTTGTTATGTTTTATCATATCTCTCATTGTATCTCAATGTATCTCATATTAACATGTACACATACATTTTAGTATGGTCTTATAGTTGAGTGGTTGACGAGCTGCAAATATTCTTTTTTTAGTTTGTTTTAATATCTGTGATATATCTATATCTGAATTAACCTAATTTGCTTAGTTTGCATTTAAAAGAGCACTGAGTAAAATTTACTTTCGCTTTCACTCCCACTACGTATGTCTATCATCAGCTATTACTATAATTAAATGGTAAGAGTGCAGGGACATTATATCATTCATAACATATGACTTCATATTTCACAAATTTAAATCGCAACACCCTTACATTGTACTTTTGTTTAAAATAGGACTATATCATGTTTCCAGTTCTGCCTTCCTTAACTTCTGTTAGATAGTTGTTGTAAAAAAAACAAAAAAAACAAAAAGGCACAAACTATAAGTGAACCAACACAGATATATCATTACATATAGTACCAAAGCTCTTACAGTAAGCTGTCATTTCAGACACTTGGATTCATTTTGCCTTCACCAAAAATAGATGGAAGTTTTCACATTTTTTTTGTGTCACTGACAGATGTAATAATTCCAGAAGTCAGTTATAATGCTTGATTTGAGCCACCTTCAAAACTCACTAAGACTGACTGGCATATATGTCATGTACTTCACATCCTTCTGGGCTAAACAGCAAGTTCATTGAGTGACAGTGATATCACATGCCTACCCAATTATGTGTTTCACCTGTTACTCTTCTAGGTAAAGCACATCAACTGTCAATGAAGGCTCATGGAGGGATGGTTCCCTGGAATTATTCAAATCACATTCAGCTGAATCATTTAATTATTTAAAGTAAGTGAATAAAACATAGCAGATTTTTCACTTTGTGGAAAGTGTGCAAGGACATTTTAGATACCGCTGTGCCTCTTACTTTCCTTTGAGTAAATTGAGGTGGCATTTCATAGAAGGCTGCAATGTATAACATGATACATCACTCTGCTGTTGATGGCTGCAAGCTAGCTCCACATGTTTTGAACATGGTGAATGTTTTGAGAATCTGAAACACATAAATCAACAATAGCATAAAGGAGACAATTCTCTTTTTTACAGACCATGAAATAGAGGTTCCTTCACCTTAAATAATGCATTTGGTGTGCATCATGCTCTTGGAAATACTTTTGAAAAAATATACAGCAAATTCTTAATATCTCCTATTCAAATCAGCAACACATTAGTTTGTAAATGAAAGATATGATCAATTTCAAAAATAGGTTTGTAGTAAAACATTTAACAGTTTAAATGTACTATATACATTTTTCATGTAGAAAAATACTGTAGGGCTCTAGGGAGTTTTCATAAAAGCTGCTACCCAAACTCAGTCCAAATATAGCACTATAACTTCTGAGACATCAAGGTTGCTATGGTAGTTGGGGTCAGGAATGGCAGCTCCCCAGAGGCATTGCTAGGGCTAAATTTGAAAGAGATTTTAGGCCCTAAAAATTGAATAGAATTTTTACAGAGGATAGCATGAATACAGGGTATTTAAATGTATATAAAACCATTTGTGGTGCTAGTGTTACTTTAAAGGGCAAATAACATGAGTGAAACCAAAATACGTTTTTAAACATCATTATTTTACTAGTTAATATATGCCACTCTGACAGCAGCACTATAAACTTATAGCACTTATTATGCAGATTCATTACTAGCGATGGGTGAAAAATTCTGTTTTGTTGCCATGGGAATTTTTGCAGAAAAGTACCATGGTGCAGTTTTCCACCCTTAGTTTTTCCACCATTTCAAATATTATCAAAACCCAGAACGTCCCGCCATGCATCTTGTTGTAGAATAGATAGGTAGAAGAAAGCAAGCGGAGAGACAGAGAGAGAAAAAAAATGATGTTATTTGAAGTGCTGGCTAGCATAAATGAGCAGCAGGAAAAGCAGAAGAACCACTGTTGCTGCTGCAAAATCAGAGCGGAAGTAATCCAGCCTCAGCAGCAATGAAGTGAACCCACTTCATTTTCCCCAGTCTACCGACATCTTCACTAGGTATCTGGGCAGTATAACAAAAAAGGGGTCACTGGATCACAGTATCAGCAGCACAGGTCATCTGACTGTGCCTTCTGCTACTGCTGTCAATGTGCATTCTAAGGTGCTGGCAAGTGTGACAGCAGGGGACCCTCTATCACATTTGTCATCACCATCCAGTCCTATAGGGAAGCAAGAGACTGGTTATGGTGGTAAAATGAGTGATGGAGATGGAGCCGTTGGTGTGAAAGAGAGTATGAGAGTGTACGTAGCAGAAAGTAAGGAAATTGAGAAAGAGATGCATTTGGGAATGGGCATCACTACCCCCATTAGAAGTCATATTCTGGCATTTAAACAAGAGTCAAAGGCAATTCCTACAGAAAGAAAGAGTAAGTGTGATCCTTTCTTAGCACTCCTCTGTAAATTTTCTTGTAGCATGGTAATGTTAGCCATAGCAAAGATTAACGACGAGGATACAAAAATAAAAATATCAATCTTTATTAGAATTTTTTTTTTTTTTAATATATGGTAAAAAGATGATTTCTCAGCACTATGTGAAAGTGAACAGGACAAACTGGGTTAATCCCACCTGGTAATCATCAATACGTTTGTATATGAGAGACTAAATCCCTCATCGCTTGTGAAGGAGGGATTTCTATGCTAAGGGATTGTTAATAAGATTATTTCCACTTCAAAAAGGGGCACCAGAGGGTTTATTTGTCCTGTCCACTTTCACTTAGTGCTGAGAACTCATCTTTTTTAACATATATTAAAAAAAACATTTCTAATATTGTTTTTTTTTTTAATTATTGTATCCTCTTCATTAATCATTAGTCATGACTAGCATTACCATGCTACAAGGGAATTAACAGAGGAGTTCTAAGAAAGGATCACACTTGCTCTTTCCTTCTGTATGAGTTGCCTTTGTCTCTTTTTTGTGTTCAATTTTGTGGCCCTAGCATCCTCTTAACTTCAGCTATAATTTAGTTTGCTTCCCCATACACCTTCTGGTGCAATCTACCTTTTGTTTGTTATATTCTGGCATTTGCTGCTACTTTACTTCCAGCTGCTGAGTCATCAGAGACAGATGTTAATCTATTACAGCTACAGACTGATGACTAGGGTAGTGTGTCACAGACCACCATGGCCACAATTGGATTGGGTTCAACCAGCAGTAACATTGAACTAGGACAGGTAAATGTTGTGCCATTTGCCACTACTCCTGGTCCTAGCAGTAGTGCTGATGCTGAGGAAGCAGCAGACTCAGCAGCATAACTCGTCTTCTCCACCCACCCCTAAATAAAATCATGAGTGTTAGACTATTTTTCCCTTAGGGCAGGCACCATAAAATCATTAGCAATTGAACTGTGCACTATGTATGTATGAATGTATTTTATGTATGTATACAGTAACAGTATAAAGTAACCGTAGTATATTACAAAAAATAAATGTGGATAAAATAAATGTGTGTGTTATAAGGTAGTGAAAATGGGAATGGAGTGAACCTTGGCACATATGCCCTCATGAAGCACATGCAACAAACCCTGATATTTATATTAAGCATGAACCCCCCCCCCTACAAAAAATTACATTGAGTGCAGATGTCACTGTGTCCCTTGTCTCTTTCTGAGGGCACAATGAATGGGGGGATCCCCCCACAAAAGACAAGGGAAACCCCCCATCATCCTGGAAATGATGGAAAGATGATGGTAAAACTTGCATAATTATCATCTTCTTGTGCTAAGGTCCAGTTGGTTTTCACCTTTTCGCTGTAAAAATGTGATGTATTTGCGAAAGTGAAATACAACAGAAGCAGCTACAGAGCATGGTAGACATACTGTACTGTGCTGCTATTTGTTTTGAAAATTGAGGCAGAAGGAACCTTGAAGGACCCTTATGTGTCCACTGAATCTTAGGAGGAAGAGGAGGAAATGAGCACTGCTGAACCAATGTTGTCCAGTCCCATTAAATCACCCCTAGGGATCTTGGGGAATTTAATAGGAAGGGAGGAAGAAAAGGGTAGTACTAGTGAGAGCAGGACAAGTCAACTGCCTGTGCCTGCTGCAAGACGTGCTGCCCCTGCTGCCACCATTGCTGTAACTGCTACCAGGTGTGCTGCTCCTGCTGCCACTAGTGCTGTGCCTGCTGTCAGACATGCTACCCATGCTACTGCTACCACCATCGCTGTGCCTGCTGTCAGACATGCTGCCTCTGTTACCACTAGTGCTGTGCCTGCTGTCAGACATGCTGTCCATGCTGCCACCAATTCTGTGCCTGCTGCCAGTGCTGAACCTGCTACCACCAGTACTGTGCCTGCTGTCAGATGTGCTGTCCTTGTTGCCACCATTGCTGTGCCTTCTGCCAGTGCTGAACCTGCTACCACCAGTACTGTGCCTGCTGTAAGATGTGCTGACCCTGTTGCCAACAGTGCCGTATCTGCTGCCGGTGCTGAACCTGCTGCCACCGATACTGTGCATGCAGTCAAATGTGCTGCCCCTGCTGCCACCAGTGATGTGCCTGCTGCCAGTGCGGAACCTGCTGCCACCAGTGCTGATCCTGCTGCAAGTGTGTCTTGTAGTACTCAGGAGGGAGGAGGAGAAGATGATGCCAAGTGTGACAGTAAGGTACCCTAAGTCACACTTGCCATCCCCAAGTAGTCCCGCCAGTGCTAGTACTACTGATAATAATAATAATACTATTACTACTGAGAAGGCCCAGCAGCTTTTTGGTGTTAGGAGTGAAGGAGGGTGTAATCAATATCCTCATATTACTAGTAACTGTGTGGAGGAATACTCTGCAGATGAGCTAGATGTGGTTGGTGTTAGACGTAGTAGCAGTAATGGTGAAGCATCTGTTAGGACTAGTGTTAGGGGAATGGAAGGGGAAGCATTTGAGAGCATCCAGACTAGAGGTCAAGGAAGCCCACACCATTCACCTGGCTCTGGGAGTCCCCTTCCCTTCACTACAGTGTCTAAGTGGAACATGATTTTGAAAAGGCCAGACGTGTTGTTGGGAAGAGCAGACACAGAATTTATACCACCCCGACCAGCAGGAACCCAAATCAGATGCCTGTGTTTGCTGATACTACTGCCAGTCTGCCTTTTTCAGGCCAAAAAGAAATGCCAAGTATGACATTAGGGGACCCTCTGTCACATTTCTCGTCACCTCCTTCAAGCAGCAATGAGATGTCTTTAATAGAGCAGCAGCCTGTAGGGACTAGTGGTGGTGGTGGTGATGATGATGCTGGAGAAGCTGGGGTGAAAGAGACAATGATGGCCTTTTTAGCACAAACTGAGAAGGAATGGGAGACAGGGATGAGGATGGGCATCACCACCACAACCAATAGCAGTGAGATTTTGGAATTTTATGAATTTGCAACTGCTCTTATTCCTGCTGCTGCTGAGATGCAATGGCAACAGGATGCTGAGGAGCAAGCTAGTGTGCCACAGACCACCATGGACACAGTGGGAATGGGGTCAACAAGTGATGTGGGACTAGGACATGTTCCACTTGGCAGCGCCAGCAATAGTCTTGGTCCTAGTTGCAGTGCTGAATCTGAGACAGTAGCAGCAACAGCAGCAATATTATATGCTGCCTTAGACAGTGAAGGGGAATGTAGAGCACAAGAAGAAAGAGGTCATTCTTCTCCACCTATTCCACCTTTTCACTACCTCCTGAAGTCATGGGTGTGGGACTTTTTTCTTTTGGGGCAGGCACAGTGCAGTCATCACCAACAGCACTGTGCACAATTCGTGACAAGTCAGTGATAAGAGGTAAGGAGGGAACACACCTTGGCACAGGCACCCTGATATCACACATGAAACACAGACACCATGAGAATTATGTCAAACATGTTAAAGCCAAACACCCAACACAGAAATCAAGCACTGTTGCTGAACCCCCTGACTCTCCAGAAAGGCAACAAGAGGTGGAGCCAAGATCAAAGAGGAGGAAGAGTAGAGAAACCCGGGCAGAAACTGGAAGTTCCATGACAAGTGAAACAACTAGCTCACCATCACCATCACCTTCTTCCTCTAGGGTAACTATATATTCTGCCAATCCAGCTTGTTCTTCGTTACCTCCCCCGCCAAATGATAGCCACTCTGTTGATGTTAGGATGTAGCAGTTCATCACTACTCATTGCACACTGTGTGGTGCACTGACCACGCATGGCAGTGTGGTGGAGAAGAATCACAACCATGGCATCAAGCGGTATCTGAGAAGATTCCATCCCGAGAATATGCTAAGATGCTGGCAGGGAGGATTTATCATCATTATAAACTGTGAGCAAGTTGTTATGTGTCCTTGGAGGGTTCTGAACAAGGGCTATAGTGACAGTGTGTTCTGGTGTCATGGTGTTTGGATACAGTTGTGCCCCCAGATGTTATTTACCCCACACACACACACACACACACACACACTGTGCACTTTGCAGTTGCTGATGAGAGGCACAGTTCCTGATCTCAAGGAAAGTGTATATTCTAATAACAACGCATCCATTATTTTGGAGGAGGGGGCAGGTGGAGAAGAATTATTGGCCAACTTCTTCTTTTCTCCACATATACTGGGGGCTGCATATTCTGCTGCTACTGCCTCAAGTGCATCACTGGAGCTAGCTGTGGCAAGTGGAAGCTTCATCATCCATCACACATGTTACTGCTATTTTTGATCCCATTCCCTTTTAGCTACCGAATCATCCTGCTACTTAAACAACTCAGCAGCAGCAGGAGGGACAGCAGTTACAAATGTTACAATTATGGACATAGGAGGACATATGACAATGGCCAGTATGATGGTAAAGGTTGCAAGAGACTGTGGTGCGAGGTGTGGAAGCACCTAGTCTGTAAAGCAGGACTGATACTCTACCCTGTGCTGAGCAGAAATGGAGGCCACATTACTCTGCTAGAGTTAGCACTACCTTGAGCCACAAGCACCCGACCAGTGCAGTAACAGAGTCACTGTACACTGCAAGAGCTGATGGACTAGAGCTAATAGCACCCGACCGGTACAGTAACGGAGACACTGACACTGCAAGAGCTGAGGGACTGGAGCCAATAGCACCCAACCGGTGCGGTAACGGAAATACTGTACACTGCAAGAGATGATGGACTTAGAGCCAATAGCACCCGACCGGTGCGGTAACGGAGACACTGTGCAGTGCAGCTGATGGACAAGAGCCAATTGCACCCGACCGGTGCGGTAACGGAATCAACAGTGCTCTGCAAGGGTTAACGGATGGCTCAGTGTTAACGGAGGCAACAGTGCTCTGCAAGTGTAAACGGAAGGCTCAGTGTAACGGAGGCAACAGTGCTCTGCAAGTGTAAATGGAAGGCTCAGAGTTAACGGAGGCAACAGTGCTCTGCAAGTGTTAACGGAAGGCTCAGAGTTAATGGCGGCAACAGGGATCTACAAGTGTAAACGGAAGGCTCAGTGTAACGGAGGCAACAGTGCTCTGCAAGAGTTAACGGAAGGCTCAGTGGGTTGGAGGCCACAACACTCAGTCTGCTAGACCAGCACTTGCGGAAGTAAGAATGTCGCCCAAGCGACACGGAGAACAGGATCAGGATCGCTGGCCGAATCACAGCTCAGGAAGCCGGGTCAGGTCACGGAGCAGGAACGTCAGCCAGGCCGGGTCGAATCACGGAGCAGGAACGTCAGACAAGCCGGGTCAGGTCACGGAGCAGGAACGTCAGCCAGGCCGGGTCGAATCATGGAGCAGGAACCGGTAGGAGTAGTCAAGCGGTCCAAGTCGGTACACAGGAACGCAGGATCACGGCAACACAGTAGCACTGGTACAGGAACACCACGAAAGGGCACCTGACAGGCCTGGTATAAGAAGGCCATACTGGGTGGGCCAAACTAAGCTCAGCCAATGGGAGCGCACCACACAGAGAGTGACAGACCAGAGCACGGGCACCGTGATAAGTATATATTTATTATTAACTGCCCCCAATCCCAGTAAACAACCCCCTAAAAAACATTTCCTGTTCAACTGATTTGTCCCCACACCTCATCAACACAGGCACCCTCATGCTCCTTTTATACTATGCCTTTGGGAAATAAAATAATATTTATTATGTGTTGCTGGAAATAATTTACGCAAAGCAGCAAGAAGCATTATTCACCGATTTCAGTTTCAGGAGAAATGTTTCGCCCATCCCTACTCAGGAGGATCCTATTCCTCCACTGCAGTACTATCATTACATAGTATTAGTTACATAGTAAATTAGGTTGAAAAAAGATACAAGTCCATCATTTTCAATCTTTGCTAAGTTTTACTGCTGCCAATTAAGTTAGCCTTTATGGGAACTTTCTGTTTTGCTTACTAGTACAGAGTACAAGCGTGTATGTTCCCTCTTGAAAGAAATGTATCTAATTGTCTCTTAAATGTATCCATTGTATCCATTGTATTATATTGTATATTTTTAGTTATATTGGGCCACCCAGTGTACTTGGCACTTTACAGTTTACATTTAGTATAGAGGGGGTACAAAAAGTGCAGTGCTTATCTAAACAATCATAAAGGGAACACCAGGTGAGTATACATTAGTACATCATTGCCATCACTACATCACTGGGCAAGGAATTAGACAATTTAACAGACCTTCCTCTACTCTATTGAAACCTCCTTGCCTCTAATCTTAAGGGGTGGCCACTGGTTATTTGATCAGGTCTTGGAATGAAAAGCTCACCAGAGAGATCCTTGTATTGACCTGTCACATAAATGTATATTATGACAAGATCTCTTTTTAGTTGTCTTTTCTCTAGAGTAAATAAATCAAATTTGTTTAGATGTTCCTCATACCATTGCCTCCATTACCTCCACCACTAGCTAACAACTAATCTGTAAAGGCAAGGATCTGACGTTTTGTCTCCGCCCATAGAACCTTGTGTTGTGTACTGATGACACATTTCAGTTTGAGGGGGAAATTTTCACCCATCCCTACTCAGGACATGGGCCTCTAACAGCAAATCTAACAAATCATCCTCTACAAAATACTCTATCAAGTCAAGTATCAGTCCACCCCAGTGGCTGCTTATGTCAGGGAATTCCTGTCACTATCACTTTACATACATATTTCTTATTTTATTTATTTATTAACTGTTCCCTCCAATATCAGTCAAGAACTCACCCCCCAAAACAAATTCCCTGTTCAACTGATTCATTCCCCAGACTACACCCACCAACACAGACACCGTCCTCAGACCCCTTTTATACCATGTCTTATGGGTTTTTTTTTATTGTATTTAGGATTTATTTTTTTATTAACTGCCCCCCAATCCCAGTAAACAACCCCCCAAAAAACATTCACTTTTCAACTGATTCTTTCCCCACACCCCACCAACACAGGCACTCTCATGCCCCTTTTATACTATGCCTTTGGGAAATAAAGTAATATTTATTATGTGTTGTGTGTAAATTCAATGTTCTATTGATTTCAATGGAATGAGCTAGGTGAAAAAAAATCGGAAAATCAGTACTTTTTGTGGGAAATTATTCACCAAGCTCGAAGTGCCATTATTTGCCAATTTCAGTTTGAGGCATCATTTTTTTCCCATCTCTACACTAGGGATAGTGGCAAGCGGAGCCATCATTGTATCACCACCTGTATCGTGTCCCTGTTGATGATACTAATATTATGCAGCAGCATAGCCTAATTCTAGTGATGCTTAAATGACTAAACAGCAGGAATTACATCAGTAGCAAATGTGAGAGTGTGACTAGTAGTAGTTGCCACTGAGTGGCATAGTGTTTTTGGTGATGGTTGCTACCACCATCTACTACTGCTAGTATTTGTTCAGTAATGCTTTCAATTTTCTTTTCAGGGCTTGTTTGTTGTACACCATAAAATAATTTTGGAGGCGTTAATTTTGTCATACAAACAAATTTATTGCAGGCCTTGCTTTTTGCAACAAAAATAATAATTTTTCAGGATTTTCTTTCTGTAAGCATGTTGCTATGCTAACCATTATTTTCAAAGAGATATAAGAAAGAAATGTAGCAGGTGTGTATGGTGGCAGTGATGTGTTTAATGTATATATCATAATGTTCCATAGGAATGAGTGTTAGACAGATTATTTGCATTAGCATGTTTGAATCCAATTTAACCCTGCATTATTATTAGGCTATTATCAAATATTAATCTTTGGTCTTACTAGTGGTTCCAACTGGAGGAGATGGTGGCAAACCTTCAAGTCCCCCCTCCTCCTCACTGCTGTTGTTAATAGTACATGTGCCATAGGTTTCTCTGTCTTGTGTGGGTTTGTCCACTTCTGCTACCTGATACGAAGATGGTATTATTTAACCTATTTAACCAGGTGCACTGAAAACCCACTCGGACTGCATTGCTTTCCATGGCAGTTCTTATCAGAACTGGCAACACATGTTTTTGTTTTCCAGTAGTCAATAGGGTCACCATTTTGGCAAAGAACATAGCTATCCTGCAAGTATACTGTAATCATCTCACATACAGTGGGGCCACTCATAGGAGCTATACAGTGTTCATCTGTATCAGTTGCAAGCCCATCCTCTGGGAGCACGTCCCATAGCTATAAGCCACTACCAAAAAGATTGCCACTCTTGAGACACTTAAATTGCTTTCTATGATGATGGTGATGATGATGACAATGACGTGTTCAGACAAATGCTTGGATATTCTTGTTCATGATATTTTTACTGCTGGTGCTGCTGCAGGTAATGGCATAAACCCTTTGTTTACTTTTTTCATTATGTTTTCTTCTAGGTTTTATTTTTGGCCCTATTTTTCGCTCTCTCATCCTCCACAATGCAACCCTCCATTCATTCACTTGCTGGTGCATCTCTGTGGTATAATTATTGTAAGATTGATCAGCCATGCTCCTAAGATTTTTTTGCCATAAAAAAACCTTAGGAAAAATCTCAGTAATTCATTATACCCCCTACACAACTAACTAGCAAGGTGGCCTCCTCAAAAGATTAAAGCACCTTACATAGATCTCACATTAATTGTCATTGTCCAGGTGGCAAAGATGATTCCTTTAAAACTTTCCAGTATTTCATTGTATGCTTGTTAATGGCTTTAATATGTTTGTACAAATGCTCTACCATGTACAATGAGGAATTCCACCTGGTAGGGACCACCATTTTAAGCTGGTGAAGGGGTAGGAATATATAATAAATAATACACTGCAAGCACTGTAGGAGCAGCTAAAATGGGCATAGATTTTACAGGTGATATTTACCATCTCTACAACATATTCTGATTGTGCAAGGAAACTAGTCACATCTAAATTTAGGACATGGAAAAAACAGGTTACATGCACCATATCACCTATTCTTAAGTCAGATATGATCAGTGGACACAAATCCAGGAGTGGGGTACAGTCCATTCCTTTATTACCTGTCCTAGTTTATTTAACAACAAAGAGCCCTGATGATCTATCACGGTGCCCGTGCTTTCGGTGGCGACATTGTTATGTCAGGGTTACTTCCTGATTCTCTTTTATTGGCTGCTGAGGGTTATCTCCGCCCAGTTCTAGCCCTTATATTCTGAGCCCTGTCACTTCAGCGCTGCCCTTTCGTAGTGTTCCAGTTGCCAGTATTGTTCCTGAGATTCGTGTGTATTCTGTGTATGGCCCTGACTGTCTGACTATTCTGCCTGATCGTTCCTGCTCTGTGTACTGACTTGGATTGGCTGACGTTCCTGCTCTGTGTACCGACCCGGCCTGGCTGACGTTCCTGCTCTGTGTACCAACTCGGATTGGCTGACGTTCCTGCTCTGTGTACCGACCCAGCCCGGCTGATGTTCCTGCTCTGTGTACGGACTCGGATTGGCTGACGTTCCTGCTCTGTGTACTGACACGGATTGGCTGATGCTCCTGTTCTGTGTACACCCGGTTTGTGAAACTTCCTGCTCAGTGTACCCCGGGTACCACTCCTTGCTCTCCCTGTGCTCAGGTTGGAGGGCTTCCCTCCGGTACATATTACTGTCTCTGACAGTCACTGGTTGCCTCTGGTTTACACTGCCTCTGCAGCGCTGCTCTGTGACCCTGCCTCCTCTATACACTATCATATCTCTGCTCCGGTATCAGTGCCGTTGCTTGCACCCGTTACACTTGACCTGTCCACTCGCTATTCTGAGGTTGGGTTCTCTCTGGGCGCCTCGGTCAGTTTCCATTGCTTGGCAGTTCTGTCCAGGTCTGAGCGTTCAGTAACTCGTCACGGGTTGGTGCTATAGTGTTTCAGGGTCACAGACGTTCTGAGTATACTCCCCGAGATTGTGACTGGCAGTATTGGGTATCCTACCATTCAGGAGGTCCTGCCATTGCGCCTACAATACCCTACAGTAAAGTGGCCTCCGATAGGCTTATAGGGCATCTGTCCATTGGTCTCCTCTCCTAGCCAATATTTGGCTCTATTGCCTAGTCTCTATCTTTCTATCCTGTGGGATAGTATTGGTCTCCGCTCTGTCCATTACCTGTGGCTTACGGTTGGGGCTCACTCCCTGCATAGGGAGTATTCGTTATCCAGTCACTACTAGGGCCTTCCAGCCTTCCATGGCCTAGTAGTTTACCTGCTTGTTCTTGCAGAATCACACAAACTGTGACCTGACCTGTGTCAGTATTGCACCTTTGGTGGCTACTGGACCTGAGTGGGTTACTTTATCCTGGTGACCTGACCTGTGTCAGTCTTGTACATCTGTACCTACTGGACCTGTGTTGGATACTATACGTTATTGTAGCCTGACCTGTGTCAGTTGTGTCATTTGTATGTACTGGACCCGTGTGGGTTACTTTATCTCTGTTCTATTAATAAAACTGTGTTTTTACCATAACCTTCCGAGTCCGAGTGTCCTTAAAACCGTTACATGATCAGCAACATCTCTCTTAGGAATTGGATTATGCCAATTAATATAGAAATATGCTTATTGATTGAGTTGAGGGTAGCATTGTGGAGGATGCAAAGGGAGAAAATCAGCCCTGAGACAAAAAAAATGTCCTACACACCTAGTGCCAGTAGTTCGTTGTATGGTGGCCATTGGCAAATGCCACTGGTGACTTTCCAGCATTTGCTACTGCTGTAATTGCTGCTGCTCTAAGTTTTCTAAGCAGCAGGATGGTTAGACAGCTCCAAGAATTGGGATCAACAGCAGTGATATAAGACAGGCTATGATGGTTCCACTTGCCACTAGCTCCAGTGATATGCCTGAGACAGTAGCAGCACCACAACTAGCCCCCACCCCTTCAGGTGTATCTAGAAAAAGAAGTATGCCTATAATTCTTCTCATCCTGAAAATCATGGGTGTGTTGGAATACTATTTTTTCCTTACAAGCAGGAAGGAATGGGTCCTTTCATTAGCAACTACAATATGCACAATGTGTGTATGTTGTATAAGGAATTAAGAAACATTGTGAAATAGGGGAAGGACTAGGGACAATGGACACATCTGCACTCATATGCAACAGCTGGCACAACTGCAACAAAACACATTGACGCTTATGTCCGCAATGTTAAATAATTCCCCCCAGAAACCAAGTACTGCTGTCACTATGGCCCTTGTCTGCTCTGCTAAAGACATGTGACATCAAGAAGACTTATTAATAATGATACATCTTCTCTGCCACCAGCTTAGCATATTCTGTGGGATGGAATATCTGCAGAAAAAGAAGTATGCCTATAATTCTTCTCATCCTGAAAATCATGGGTGTGTTGGAATACTATTTTTTCCTTACAAGCAGGAAGGAATGGGTCCTTTCATTAGCAACTACAATGTGCACAATGTGTGTATGTTGTATAAGGAATTAAGAAACATTGTGAAATAGGGGAAGGACTAGGGACAATGGACACATCTGCACTCATATGCAACAGCTGGCACAACTGCAACAAAACACATTGACGCTTATGTCCGCAATGTTAAATAATTCCCCCCAGAAACCAAGTACTGCTGTCACTATGGCCCTTGTCTGCTCTGCTAAAGACATGTGACATCAAGAAGACTTATTAATAATGATACATCTTCTCTGCCACCAGCTTAGCATATTCTGTGGGATGGAATATCTGCAGATGCTCCTTGTTTCCCTGCTTGTTATTACTCTCCACCACTTTTCCATTTGTGGTCAGTGCACAACTCAATGTGCAATGGTCGGACAAAAACTACCTTATCCACTCATCCATTGAATCACTATCAGCTGGTGGGGGAGGTAAAGTTGGTGGAGGTGGTACACTAGAAGAGGCAGAGGTAGAGGACCCTGAGGGTGCAGGAGTGGGAACAGATGCTACAAATTCCTGAGCCTGGAACCAAGCATAATAAGCTGATGATGAGGCAGGTGTTTTACTCACCATTGAACTTTCAGGCTCATGTTGGGTTTCTCTACTTTTCCACTTGATTTTCACCTACGTTCTTTCTACCCTTGGGGAGGGACAAGGGGTACAGTGACAGCAGCTCCCAATTTCTTTTGTGGGGGTTTGGATTTCCCACGCTTCACATAAACGTTATGATATATGTACTGCATGTGTTTTATGAGGGTGGTTGTGCCAAGGTGTGTCCCATGATTTCAGGGATGGGACAGTTGGAGAAGAATGGCATTCTTCTTCTTCTCCACAATCCCTTTCAATGGCTGGGGCAGATTATAATGCTGCTGCTGCCTCAGAATCAGCACTAGAACTAGGATCAGGATTATTTTTTTCACCCACTCCTACTCATTAGAGGGCACTCTTAATGTAAAAAAGCAACAGTTTATACCAGTGATTCAAAATCTTACTTTTGCTCAAGGTTTATAGGTCACTTGTCAGGGATGTAATTAAGTGACAAATAAATAAAAATAGTTATTCTTATTTCAAACAACTTGTAGAAACAAAGAAACATATTTATTGTGCATAACAAAATCGATAAATTCACATTTTTAAATCATTATTAAATTTTTCTCTAAAAGCCATCATGGAAAAAAGTGGCACCACTATTTGAGAAGCACTGGTTTAAAGTGTAATAAATATGGGAAGTTTAAATTTTACAGTATTGAGACCACCCTTGTTTTATTCTGCAGAAAATGTCCTACACTATATGTTTAATTTTCCATAAAAATGTTTTCTGTGCCTTTAAAGAAATATTTTAAAAGAATAAAACTAGACGTTTAGCAGTGAAACAGTTCAAAGTAGTCTATACAGTATTAGGCAAGACTCTAGTGATCAATTTTTTTGAAACTAGAACTACATTTTAGAATAGGTATGACTTGCTGTTTGTGATGAATGTATATATTCTTTACAAAAACCACACAGCATGAAGTAGTTCTGCTGATTCTTGTTACTGCAAGAAAGCAAGAATATCACCTTTTATATTTTAAAAAGTAACTTGACATACTGTGTGTAGCTTGACCTTTCAGTTTGCACTAAAGGTGACCTTCTTGTACAGTAATTCATCTGAAAAATTGCTTTTGTTGCTTTTATTGCTGGATAGCATCTTAAACACCTGGGATTTGATACAGTTGTTTTAGACCTACTTCAGTGCTGAAAGATTCAGGAAATGTTATGTACAGTAACTTCAGGAGGGTCAGAAAACTATTGATGGATAACAACACTGAAGTAATAGGACCGAGAAACATTCTTCTCTTCCAATTTGAAATTAAATACATGCTAACATATTCACTTAATGTGATAGTATACAAGCAAATATTTAGCATAAACTGTTGCCAATATGCTATCCAAACTGCTTTATGTGCTCAAACGATTTCCTGACTAGCACATAGCATATCCCCCCTTGCTTGGTAGAGTTGGTCCATGTATTACCAGAACTGAACATTCCACCTCTTGGGCTCCCAGCATCTGACCCCCCTACCACCCAGTTGTGCTGGCCAATGTTTTCTTTCCCTGCTTCCATTTTCTCCCTCCCAACTTCTCCCTTGCTTTCTACCAGCATTTCAATTGCATTGCTCATTAGAACAAGCTCCATATTGCTTGACCTGAGCACTTCCTCGTTCTCAATAGTGCCAGCCCACAAGTTCCCATAGCTGAGCAGTTCCCTACAGCGAATAAAACGAAAAACAAACCTGCTCTAAAATGTGCACCCTGTACAAAGCATATATTATACCACTGTGTTAAGAAATGTGAGGTTTTCGTTGCACAGTTTGGCCAAAATATGTTTAGAGGGATAGTAATGTTTCAAAATAAAAGCAGCTCCAATTAATCTTCATAGTATTTGGACCATGGAGAGTGTTATTTCAATAGTGTCAGAGTTGTAGTTAAAGAGTAATTGAATGATAAAGTGTCCCCTTCCCACCCCTTTTACCTAGTGTAAGAGTCCTCCCCTCAGATGTGGAATCTGGTCTTAAGACCAGGTAGCTCACAGCAAGGGACAATCTTCTTACTGTGAAAACAGGGAAAACCCTGCCCCTGACAGGTTTTTCCCTTATGCTAATTGAAGATTGTCCCACTCTGCAAGCCATCTAGACACCACCTTTCTGTTCTGAGGTAAGCAGTGTTACATCAGTAAAAGGGGCAGGAGGGGGATACTTTATCATTCAATTACTCTTGAACTACAACTCTGACATAATTGAAATAACACTCTCCATGGCCCAAATACTATGAAGATCAATTGGAGTTGATTTTATTTTGAAACATTACTATCCCTTTAAGTTTTCCTACCAAGTTACAGTACCCTGATATCAGGCAAGTCCTATCTGATAAACATAATCACGCCTATCTAGAGTAAAAATGCCTCTGAATTCTTGTAATAAAGCATTTGACCTAATTAAAAACACATTTTCTGATATCATTATGATAAAACTCACCTGCATTCAAACTGTGTTGGCTTGCAGTGAGTGAGTGAGTAGGAGATCAAGAAGACTGAAGCTCCATAAGTCCCTTTTATAAGTCTTTTCCACCCACCCCCCAAGTTACATGGGGTTTGTATATTGCCTTAATTACAAAAAAGACTTAATCCGAGCAAGCCAAACAAAAGGTCTGATACCATTCCTTTAACAACCTCTCTGCAAATGATAGCAAATGTGCTGTGAAAATACATTTTACGTGTATTTAATTTATAAATAGAATCTGCCAGCTCCCCCCCATTGTGCTGGCCCATATTTTTTTCCATGGCTTCCATTTCTCCCTCCCAGCTTCTCCCCTGCTTGCTCCCAGCATTTCAATGCCATTGCTTCAAATGATCAAGGTAGAGCATTAATTGTTCTTGTAAAAATTCATGGGGTCAATGAGTTCTCTCCCGGAATTCTGACTTGAGTGGTCAAGGGGACTTCACCCCCTTGGCCACTCTTGTCAAAATCACAGATCTCAGCCATAGGATAGCTGATAGTAGGTAGAGATGTTCAAAGAGTCAAAACATGTTTCCATGGGAAAATTAACAAATTCTCTTATTGCCATCAAAAACTACCTCACATAGAAAATACATAACATTTCATTATTTTTGCCGATGCCAATAAATTTCCCAGTAGAACTCTGTTATTTTACATTTATGCTTTCTATGGTTGCAATATTGCTATTGCTGCTGCCAGTCTGCCTTCTTCACGTCACCAAGAATTGGCAAGTGTGACATTAGGGGACCCTCTGTCACATTGCTCGTCACCTCCTCCAACCAGCAGTGAGATGTCTGTAATAGAGCAGCTGTAGCACGTATGGACTAGTGGCGGTAGTGATGATGATGCTGGAGAAGCTGGGGTGGAAGAAACATTAATGGCCTTTTAGCAAAAACTGAGACAGAATGGGAGACAGGGATGAGGATGAGCATCACCACCATCATGAGCAGTGAGCTTTTGGAATTTCCAACTGCTGTAATTCCTGCTGCTGCTGAGTTGTAAGGGCAGCAGGATACTGAGGATCAAGCTGGTGTGCCACAGACCACTGTGAACACAGTGGAAATGGGTGCCAACAAGTAATGTGGGACTAGGACAGGTTCCACTTGTCAGTTCCAGCAATACTCCTGGTCCGAGATGCAGTGCTGATTCTGAGGCAGTAGCTACAACTGCAGCATCAGCAACATCATCTGCTGCCACAGACAGTGAAGGGGAATGTGGAGGAGAAGAAGAAAGAGGCCATTCTTCTCCACCTTTTCCCTATCCTTATCCCCTGAAGTCATGGGTGTGGGACTATTTTTCTCTTGGGGTAGGCACAGTGAAGTCATCACCAATGACACTGTGCAAAATTTATGACAAGTCAGTGAGAAGAGGAAATGAGGGAACAAACCTTAGCACAACTGCCCTGAAAACACACATGAAACACAGACACCATGACATTTGTGTCAAACATTTAAAGCCAAACACCCACCACAGAAATCAAGTACTGCTGTTGTTATACAACCTGACTTATCCCCAATACAACAAGAGGCAAAGTGGAGACCATAGAGGAGGAAAAACAGAGAAACTCAGGCAGAGGCTGGAAGTTCAGTAACGAGCAAAATAACTAGCTCATCATACCTTCTTCCTTTAGGGTAACTACATCTTCTGCCAATCCACCTCGTTCTTCATTACTTCCCCCAACAAACGATAACCACTCTGTAGATGTTAGGATGTGGCAGTTTGTGTCCACCCATTGCACACTTTGTGGCGCACATGGCAGTGGGGTGGAGGAGAATCACAAGCAGGGCATCTAGCGGCATCTGAAGAGATTCCATCTTGCAGAATATGCTAAGATGGTGGCAGGCAGGGTTAATCATTATTATCAAACTGTCAGCATGTTGTCATGTGTTCTTAGTGGAGCATGGACAAGGGGTATAGTGTCAGCGGCAGTACTTAGAATTATATTCTAATAACAACACACCCAGGATTTTGGAGGAGGTGCAAGTGGAGAAGCACTATTGGCCAACTTCCTCTTTTTTCCACATAGACTGGGGGCTACCTATTCTGCTGCTATGGCCTCAGGCACATCACTGAAGCTAGTTGTGGCAATTGGAACCTTCATCATCCATCACACATGTTACTGTTATTGTTGATCACATTCCCTTTCAGCTGCCTAATCATCCTGCTACTTAAACAACTCAGAAGCAGCAGAAAGAACAGCAGTTGCAAATTCCACAATTATGGACTCAGGATAGGAGGAGAAAATTTGATAATGGCCAGTGGCCACTAGCTAACATGACCTGCTGGCACTAGGCCAGTAGGGCATTTTTGTTTTCTCAGGGCTTGTGATAAAAAGAAAATAATTAAAAAAAACATAGTCATACAAAAAAAACAATTTTGGGAGGTTTGTTTCTAACAATCCTAATTCCTACAAATCAATGTTTTCTTGGGGCTTGTGCCAAACAAGCTTAAGTCCTACAAATCAATGTTTATTTAGGGTTTGGGCCTCTAATAAGTCTAAGTCCTACAATTCAATGTTTTCTCAGTGCTTGGACTTCTCACAACAAATCTAACAAATCATCCTCTTCAAAATACTCTATCAAGTCAAGTATTAATCTACCCCAGTGGCAGCTTATGTCAGGGGGCTCCTGTCTCTATAACTTTACACACAAATTTCTTATTTTATATTTATTGTTTATGTATGTATTTATTTATTTATTTATGTATTTATTTTTATTAACTGTCCTTCCAAATTCCCTGTTCAACTGATTCCTTCCCAAGACTACACACACCAACACAGGCACCACCCTCAGACCCCTTTTATACCACGTCTTATGGGGGTTTTTAATTGTATTTAGGATTTATTATTTTATACACTGCCCCTAATACCAGTAAACAAACCCCCCCAAAAAATATTCCCTTCAACTAATTCTTTCTCCGCACCCCACCAATACAGGCACACTCATGCACCTTTTATACTATGCCTTTGGGAAATAAAATAATATTTGTTATATGTTGTGTGTAAATTCAGTGTTCCCATTGATTTCAATGGAATGAGCTAGGTGAAAAAAGTGGAAAACCGACACTGAGATAGCACAGTGGTAAAGTCCCTGATTATGGAGCCTGTTCTAACTGCAAGGTTGCAGGTTCAAAACCCAGCAGGGTCAACTCAGCCTTACATCCTTCCAAGGTCGATAAATGAGTACCATTGATTGGGTAAAAATAACATCTATTATTTCAGATGCCGATTCGGTTAATTCTGAAAGCGCTTTGAGTCCCACTGGGAGAAAGGTGCTATATAAATACTAGTTGTTATTATTATTATTACTTTTTGAGGGAAATTATTCGCCAAGTGGGAAAGACCATTATTTGTTGATTTCGGTTTGAGGCAAAAATTTTCACCCACACCTAATCGCCACCTTTTTCATTTTTAGCAGCAGGGACTAGCACCCTCATAGATTTCCTCTGATCACCTTTATTTGGATGTGATTAACAGGGATGGGCAAAAGTTTTACCCCCAAATTGAAACAGGATTTTGCGATGAGTGTCACATTTTTGGCCAAAAAGTAAATTTTCCCTATTTTTTTTTAACATAACTCATTGCATTTAAATCAAAGAGAAGACTGAATTTCTCCCCAACACATGGCAAGTTTCCGTTCTTTTCTGGCCGGCATAGTATAAAATGGGTGTCAGGTTGCCATTGCATACCATTCCGTGTTTGTGAGAAGAGCTAGAGAAGAGAACTTTTGAGTGACTGATTGAAAAAACACTGGCAGCTGTGGCCAAGTTCCTTTCTCATTTGGCTGTTATTATCTCTGTGTTAGATGTGTCTGGAGGTGAGAGAAGAGAGCAATGGAGGTTTACCCCAACATTTTGTGTGACTGATAGTAAAGACACAGGCAGCTGTTATCCAAATTCCTTCCTATCTGGCTGTTATTATCTTTGTGTTAGGGGAGTCTGGGGGAGCGAGAAGGGAGAAAATAAGGTTACCCAAAATACCCCAACATTTTGTGTGACTGACTGGAAAGACACAGGCAGCTGTATTCCAAGTCCCTTCCTGATCTGTCTGTTATTACCTCTGTGTTAGACGTGTCTAGGGATGTGAGAAGGAAGTAAAGGATGCTTACCCAAAATACCCAAAAATTCTGTGTTACTGATTGGAAAGACACAGGCAGATGTGTTCCAAGTTCCTTCCTGATTGTGCTGTTATTATCTCTGTGATGGGGGAGTCTGGGGAAGGAAGCAGTTAAACATGGTCTGTTTTTAATTTGTTTTTGTTGACAGTGATATGGATAAGGGACAGACAATTACTAAATACAAACATATATAACTATATTTAAATAACATTTAAGGATTAAGAAAAATTGATCAGTTACAGGGACCCTGGTATGAGTTGTTTGTCTGAGGAACACTGATACTAGAAGAGGTTGAGTATTTTGTAAAGGGCCAAGGCATTACATCACACTCCATCAGTTCTACTGTGTTCTTTACAATAAAAACAAACACACACACACACAGTCATTGAGTAATGTCCAGCAAAACACAAGGGGCAGGAGGAGAGGGAAAGGAGTAAGTGCAGTGCAGAGACATGTGAGTAAAGTGGTAGTACAAAAATTGACTGCAGCCATGGTTGCTGCAGAGTGTGCAATATATTATGGTGATCCCTCTTCTCCAGCGGAGGATGCAGTTTGTCAAGGTCCCACTATAAGTTCCCCCACTCCAATCACCACTGGCACTAGTACTAATAAAAAAAAAAGTTTAAAAACACTGAAGATGACAAAGAGTCACATTCTGAAGATGACAAAGAGTCACATTGAAGAAGCTGAAGCAGCTAAACCAACTGCTGTCTCTGACAGTGAGACAATCAAACACAAACACACCTGTCCTCAAAGTAATAGCGATCATTGTGAAAGTAAAAAGAAAGTGCTTGAAGCATCTGAAAGTCTAGATGAATATAAAGGTAGTAGGTAGAGATGGAAGAAAATTTTCACCTCAAATCAAAATTGGTGAATAATGGCACTTTACGATTGGCGAATAATTTTTAGCAAAATGGGCGTTTTCTTCTCCTTTTTTCACCTAGCTCATTCCATTGAAATCAGTGGGAACAGTGCATTTACACACAACACATAGCAAATGCTATTTTATTTCACAAAGGCATAGCATAAAAGGGGTAAGGGGGTGTCTGTGTTGGTGAAGTGTGGGGAAAGAATCACTTGAACAGGGAATTATTTTTTGGGGGATGTTTACTAGGATTGGGGTGACACTTAATAAAAAAATAAATGTTAAATACAATTAACCCCGCCCATAAGACATGAGGAGTGTGCCTGTGTTGGGTGGAGTTCAGTGAAAGAATCAGTTGAACAGGGAATTTGTTTTGGGGGGTTTGTTGACTGGTATTCGGCAGACAGTTAATAAAAATCAATCAATAAATAAAATAATACATCTGCCACTGGGTAGACTGATGCTTGATGGGAAAGATTACTTTGTAGGGGATGATTTGTTGTTTAGAGGCCCAAGCCCTGAGGAAACATTGATTTGTAGGACTTAGACTTGTTTGTCACAGGACCTAAGGAAATATTGATTTGTAGGATTTAAGCTTATTTGACACAAGTCTTATGGAAACATTAATTTGTAGGACTTAGGCTTGTCAGAAACAAGCCCCCAAAAATTGTTTCATTTTTTTGTAGGCCTACTGGCCTAGAGCCAGCAAGTCATATTGTGTTGGCCAGTGGCCACTGGCCATTGTCAAATGTAGGGATGGGCAAAGAATTTTGCCTCAAACTGAAATCGTCGAATAATGGCACTTCTCGCTTGACGAATAATTTCCTGTGAAAAAGCTTTTTTGCCTAGCACATTCTATTGAATTTACACACAACAAATAATAAATATTATTTTATTTCCCAAAGGCATAATATAAAAGGTTCATGAGGGTGTCTGTGTTGGTGGGGTGTGGGAAAAGAATCAGTTGAACAGGGATTTTTAGGGGGAGTTTGTTTACTGGGATTGGGGGGACAGTTAATACAAAATAAAATAAGAAATTTGTATATAAAGTGATAGAGACAGGAAGCCCCTGTCATAAGCTGCCACTAGGGTTGACTGATACTCGACTTGATAGAGTATTTTGTAGAGGATGATTTGTTATATTTGTTGTTAGATGCCCAAGCCCTGAGGAAACATTGATTTGTAGGACTTAGGCTTACCCCCCCACATTTTTTTTTTGTAGGACTATGTTTTTTATTTATTTTTAAAGCACAAGCCCTGAGAAAAAAATGCCATACTGGACTATTGCCAGCAGGTCATGTTGGCCACTGGTCATTGTCAAATGTCCTCCTGAGTCCTGTGTCGATAATTGCAGAATTTGCAACCAATGTTCTTGCTGTTGCTGCTACTGCTGAGTTGTTTAACCAACAGGATGATTAGGCAGCTGAAAGGGGATGGGATCAAAAATAGTAGTAACATGGGTGATGGATGATGAAGATTCCACTTGCCACGACTAGCTCCAGAGATGCTCCTGAGGAAGTAGCAACACCATAACTAGCCCCCACCACTTCTGGTAAATGTGTTTCTGCTGCTGGCAAGTGGAACCTGTCCTACTAACCCTGCATCACTTGCTGACCTCATTCCCACTGTGTCCACGCTGGTCTGTGGCACACTAGTCTGCTTGTCAGCATCCTGCTGACTTTGCAACTAAGCAGCAGAAGGAATTAGAGCAATTGCAATTTTGCAAATTCCTCAAACTCAAAAAACTCTCTGGTGGTGGTGGTGGTGATGCCCATCCTCATCCCTGTCTCCCATTCCTTCTCAGTTTCTGCTGAAAACCCATCAATGTCTCTTCCACCCCAGCTTCTCCACCATCATCATACCACCAGTCCCTCTGTGCTGCTGCTGTTCTATTACAGACATCTCACTGGTTGGAGGAGGTGATGAGAAATGTGACAGAGGGTCCCCTAATGTCACACTTGCCATTTCTTTTTGACCTGAAGAAGACAGACAGGCATCATTAGCAGAAGACACAGGCAGCTGATCTGTGCTTCTGGTGGTGGTGGTATTATTACTGCTAGGTAACAATTCTGCCTTCTTCATGATAATGTTCCACCTGGACAATGCAGAGAGGGGAAGGGGACTTCCAGGGTCAGAGGAATGGTGTGGGCTCCCTTTACTGCTAATCTGGATGCTCTTCATTACTTCACTATCACTACCCCTAACTCTAGAGCCACCAGCTGCTTCAACATCACAGCTACTACTACTAACACCAACCACATCAGTTTCAGTCCCAGAGTCTTCTTTCTCACAGTCATTATTAATACGAAGATCACCCCTCCTTCACCCCTAACACTAACAAGCTGCTGGACCTTCTTAGTAGTAGTACTAATGGTATGACTTAGGGTTCCCTGCTGTAACACTTGGCATCATATTCTCCTTTCCCCCTTCAGAATTACAATACATAATCACAGCAGATTCAGCATCTTCTGCAGGTTCAGCACTGGCAGCAGACATAGCACTGGTGGCAGCAGGAGCAGCACTGCTGCTGATTTAAATGTATTCAAATTTTTTTTGCGAAATTTCCCACAGGAACACAACAAGAATTTTCTCCGATCCCTAGTGAAAAGAGGAAAGGAGGGACACGGTAGGCAGTGACAATTATATAGTCTGTACTCTGCTCATTTGTCCACATTTGTGTTGTCACAGCCCTTTGCCCAACATTCTACAGGCATTTTTTAGGATTATTTAAGTTTTTGACTCTTTCCCAAGAACTCAGTAAGTGTGGCAGTAAATGCTCTACAATGTGTTGCTTAATAATTCAAATGTTAGAAAAGCTTAGAATGATTCAATATGATTTGGGAAATCACACTGGCATTGTAGTTTAGAGAGAAATAAATAACACTTATTATGCAGTACTCTTTCCACAAATCCTGAATAAGTTGTAGAAGTTTTTATGTTGTTAGAATGCATGCACTGTAGATTAGCTGTAATATGGATTTGTATACAGTCTGAAACTAAAAGAATTATAGATTCATGAAACACATCTCTCTATTTCTGTTTTCTTGAAAAGCTAAAATATGCTACTTTGCCTAAGTAGTAATTACCTTA